>CM076581.1:1552978040-1553066426 GCA_034641835.2 Pinus albicaulis
CAGCCATTGCTTCTTAAACTGAACTCAGACTTTAACAAACTGTCTTTCCTTCTTGAAAGAACAAAATTTTTAAACAATAAACAACTGCTCTTTTATCTTTGAGAAATACCTGACCTTGACTTTTGTTGAGCTTTTCACGCTGCTGGAGAGAAACGCTGCAACAAGTCTTCTTCTTCAGCTTCTTTGAAATCTTCAAAGAGCCTAGACTAGCTCCGATACCATGTTGGAATTTTGAGAATTCCAAGTGAAGAGAATAGGTTCTCCTCCTAAACAGAGAGAAGTTAAAAAAAATTGACAGGAGACAGAGCTTTCAGGGCTTTAAAACAAACTTCTATTACTTTCAAGACTGTTACAAATTCTTCCTCTTAAGAGAGGGATAACAACAAAGGTGACTGCTACAGACGCAGTGCACAGAAAACACTCTCTGTCTCTCAAGAACAATACAATTTCTTCAACAGTCAACACACTGCTGTGTATTTCATTCTTCTTCCGCGCTGCTGTGCGAAACAATAAGACAAAAAAAATACAATACAATAGACACAAACTTCACAGGCCTTTGGCTTTTATATGTCTGGCACTTGTATTAAAACATTACACAAACCATATTGACTTTTACGCCAAATCGATCAGCCATGAAAGTGGAATTATCGCAATCGCAAACAACAAACAAGGAGTGCACTATGAAGTTCGATTGTTAGATCAGCGAATCTCGTTAGTAATTAAAAAAGTGGCTCATAAACCAATGAATTAGCCACCTCAACTGTCTGCGATCGGACACCGTTCAAAAAGAGTTTTGATTCGCGATCAAAGTCGGATCTTTGATTGAACTTTATTAACTCCTTTGTATTCTACTTCGAATTAAAGCACTTTTTTTTAAATAATGTGCAATCGGGCCCAAAACACAAAACCTTCCGATTGCGATCAATGATCCGGATGCGATTTACCAATAAGCTGTGGTACATAACCGGATCGGGTCCGGCCTTCAATCGGGGCTCATAACAAAAGACCGCTGATTGATCCTTGCGATTGCGCTCCTGTGATTCCATTGAAATATCGCCACGTGGTCAGGTGGACCCTCGGGCCTCTGCTATACGGGAGGGTGATTTATATATATTTCGGTTGTATGTTTTATATACAGCCGTTCCGTTGCGGAACTCTGCCATATCAACAAGACACTTGGATCTTCGGATCATTTATATTGTGATTGCGATTTGCGATTGAATCGCATCACATTGCGACTTCACATCTGCAAGACATTTGAGTTATGAAACTTATATGAACCATGATTTGCGATTGCGATTAGATCGCATCGCATCTCATCCTCTTCATCAACAAGACACTGTTTTCAAACTAACTTTGGTTGTTGAGGGCTTTAAAGCCCGAAATGACTGTCTTAACTCAATCTGCCCCTCTGTAAAGCTAATCTCTGTTCTTCCGTAGACAAAAAACGGCTCTGCCCATCACTGAGTTAATTCTTCTGCAATCTGTGGCTGCGGCCCATAAAAAATTTAATTTCTTTCATACGGATTTCTCCATGCTTCTTCACGCGTAGTGCCGCGCACCACCTTCATCATGTGGAAATTTTTTGTTCTGTTCTTCTGCCATGGCATCTAGTTAAAAATCTTTTTTAATATTTCAACACTCCCCCTTAGTGCACTCAAAATTCTGCTGCCTTTGTACTTTGTTCTTCTTGTCACTGCCGATCATCTCAGAATTCTCTTTGCTGCTTGCCAATGTGCTTCTTTTGGCTTTTCCATAAACCTGGAAATCAAACTAACAGCATGCATAATATCCGGCCTAGTTGCAGTCAAGTACATGAGGCTGCCAACTATGCTTTTGTATAAACTTGGATCAAAATCCTTGCTGCTGTCCTCTCTGCTGAGTTTTAATCCCATTACTGTGGGAGTGATTGCTGCTTTGCACTCTTGCATGTTAAATCTTTCTAGAACTTGATTCACATACTTTGCTTGAGAAATAAAAATTCCTTTTTCACCTTGCTCCACTTCTATTCCCAAGAAGTATCTTAATAAACCCATATCAGTCATTTCAAATTCATCTTTCATGACTGTTTTAAAATTTTCAACAAGGTAATCATCATTACCTGTAAAAATTAAATCATCAACATATAAGACAACAATCAGTAACTTACCATCCTTTTCTTTGATGTAGAGGGTGGGTTCTCCCTCACACTTTTCAAATCCATTCTCCAATAGATAAGAATCTATTCTGCTGTACCATGCTCTTGGTGCTTGTTTTAGCCCATAAAGAGCTTTCTTCAATTTACAGACCTTATGCTCTTGGCCTTTCTTCTCATATCCAAGAGGCTGTTCCACATATACCTCTTCCATTAAAACTCCATTTAACAATGCGGATTTTACATCCATTTGATATACTTTCCATTTATTTTGTGCTGATATGGACAACACTGCTCTTACCGTCTCCATTCTTGCAACTGGTGCAAAAGTTTCTTCATAATCAATCCCTTGCTTCTGCTTATATCCTTTGACAACAAGTCTGGCCTTGTGTCTTTCTATTTTTCCTTCAGCATTGCTTTTGGTCTTATATACCCATTTAACTCCAATGACTTCTTTACCTTCTGGTAGATCAACCAGCTCCCATGTTCTATTCTTCTCTATGGCTTTAATTTCTTCATCCATAGCTTCTATCCATTTTCTATCTTTAATAGCATCTTCAAAATGAATAGGATCATCAGCTTGACAATACAAAGCAAATAAGGAATTCATACCTTCATCTGCTTCTCCTTGCTCATAAATTTCTCTAAGGCTTCTGAATCTTGTTCCTCTTTCACTTGGTGTAGCCGTGCTTGATGAAGCACTCAATTCTGCTCCTTGTGGTGTACTCGGTGAACCACTGCCGCTTCTTCTCAAGGGTGTTCTTACTGCCGCTTGAGGCGTCCCTTGCTGGCCTTGCGCTGCTGGAGGTTGTGCAATGGATGGGTTATTCATCTAAACCACATCTACATCATCTTCATCATGAGATAAACAGTTTTTGACATTGACTGTTTTCTCAATGCTTCCATCCCACGCTTCTTCTTCGATGAATTGCACATCTCTGCTAATTACAAACTTCTTTGTGGATGGGTTATACAGTCTGTATCCTTTGGAATCTTCACAATATCCAAGGAAAATGCACTTCTCCCCCTTACTATCCAACTTATTTCTCAATTTGTCTGGAATGTGTGCATATGCTACACACCCAAAAACTCTCATGTGGGTGACTCCCTGTTTTCTGCCACTCCACGCTTCTTCTGGAACTTTGTTCATCACTGCTTTTGTAGGGCATCTATTCAAAATATATACAGCACAGTTTGCTGCTTCTGCCCAATACTCATTCGGTAAGTGTTTTACCTTTAGCATACTTCTCACCATCTCCATTATGGTTCGATTCTTCCTTTCAGCCACTCCATTCTGTTGCGGCGTGTACCTGGTGGTAAATTGCTTGTGTATGCCACTCTCTCTGCAAAAACGCATAAATTCTTTTGAGATATATTCTCCTCCTCTATCTGTTCTGAGGACTTTAATGTGAAGTCCGCTCTGTTTTTCTACAAGAGCTTTAAATTGACGAAATTTCTGAAAGACTTCACTCTTATATTTTAAGAAATAAACCCACACTTTTCGTGTGAAATCATCAATGAAAGTCAACGTGTAATTGCTGCCCGAAACAGATGTTGTTTGCATCGGCCCACATAAATCTGAGTGGATTATTTCCAAAGGTGCTTTCGCCCTTATGCTTTTCCCTGAAGGAAAATTTTCTCTGTGTTGCTTTCCCAAGATGCAGCCTTCACATAGGCTGTCAGGCTTTTCAATCAATGGTAAACCTCTTACCATTCATTTTCTGTGCAGCAAATTTAATCCTCCGAAATTGAGATGTCCAAATCTCAAATGCCATAACCAATTTTCATCTTTCTCTTCCTTCTGGAAGGCTTCTTGAGTTACAGCTGCTACATTCTTTCCTTTTCCTTTCAAGTCAATGTTGAGCTTGAGCGGAAACATTCTATTGCTGGTCATTTGAATTTCAGCAATAATTTTCTTACTTGGAGGAATATCTTTTATGGTGCACACATCATCTTTGAATATAACATTGTAACCTTTGTTTGTGAGCTGCCTAATGCTCAAAATATTACATTTCAGACTTGGAACATAATACACATCGGGGACAAATTTTTGCTCCCCATTCCTTGCTCGAATACTTACTCTGCCTTTCCCTTTGACAAAGATTTTAGTATCAGTCCCTGTGGTCACTTTAGATTTGACTTCTTCATCAAGATTGGCAAGCATTGCCCTGTTGCCAGTCATGTGATTACTACAACCTGAATCTAAGAACCAAACATCATCTTCTTTATCTTGTGCTACATTACAAGCTAACAGCACATTACTTGGGTTCTTTTCCTCTTTTGCTACATTAGCATTCTGCCTATTCTTCATGTCATTTTGCTTCTTTCTACATTCATTGGCATAGTGCCCATATTTCTTGCAATAATGACACTGGACATTGGTTTTGTCATACCTTTGTCCTTGAGCATGTTGGTGTTGATGTCCACCTTGCTGGCTGTTGCATTGGCCGTGGCTCTGGCTTTGACTGTTGCTCCTTCCATGTGAATGTGAAGAGTTGTCTCTTCCACCTCTATTCTGACTTCTGCCTCTTCCTCTTCCTTTTCTTTGACCTCTTCCTCTTCCTGAAGGCATCTGGGTCTTGAAGGCGTGCTCAAGAGATGAGTGTTCATCTCTGCTCAATCTTTGTTCATGAGTTATCAGCGAGGCATGGAGTTCATCCACTGTGAACTGTGAGAGATCTTTGGTCTCTTCTATGGTGGTAACAATAACATCAAACTTTGAGGGTAAGCATCTCAAAAGTTTCTCCACAATCCTTCTATCTTCAAGAGTTTCTCCATGGGATCTTATCTGATTGACAGTCCCAATCACATGCGTGAAAAATGTGTCAACACTGTCTGACTCTTTCATGCAAAAAGTTTCAAAATCTCTTCTCAGCAATTGAAGTTTTGCTGTTTTAACTTTCTCCATACCTTGATAGGCTACTTTCAGAGTTTCCCATGCCTCCTTGGATTTCTTAGCTGTTGCTATCCTTGGAAACACACTCTCATTTACAGCTTGATATAAACAGAAGAGAGCTTTAGCATCTTTCTTCATATTGTTCTTCAATACATCTTTCTCTGCTTGAGTTAAGGCATTAAAAGCCTGCTCATCAGCTGGTTCTATGAAACCATCTTCTACTAGTTCCCACAAGTCTTGTCAGACAAACAGGGCTCTCATGGTAATGGCCCAATAATCATAGTTCTTTCCATTAAACTGTGGAAGCTGAACACTTCCAAGACTCATACCAGTGCTTGGTCCAACCATTGCTTCTTAAACTGAACTCAGACTTTAAACAAACTGTCTTTCCTTCTTGAAAGAACAAATTCTTTAAACAATAAACAACTGCACTTTTATCTTTGAGAAATACCTGACCTTGACTACTGTTGAGCTTTTTACGCTGCTGGAGAGAAGCGCTGCAACAGGTCTTCTTCTTCAGCTCTTTGAAATCTTCAAAGAGCCTAGACTAGCTCTGATACCATGTTGGAATTTTGAGAATTCCAAGTGAAGAGAATAGGTTCTCCTCCTAAACACAGATAAGTAAAAAAAAATTGACAGGAGACAGAGTTTTCAGGGCTTTAAAACAAAATTCTATTACTTTCAAAACTGTTACAAATTCTTCCTCTTAAGAGAGGGATAACAACAAAGGTGACTGCTACAGATGCAGTGCACAGAAAACATTCTCTGTCTCTCAAGAACAATACTCTATCTTCAACAGTCAACACACTGCTGTGTATTTCATTCTACTTCCACGCTGCTGTGCGAAACAATAAGACAAAATAATACAATACAATAGACTTTGCGGGCCTTTGGCTTTTATATGCCGCGCATATTAAAACATTACACAAACCATATTAAAACTTTTAAAACAAATACGATGCGCGCCATAGAAGGTGGGGACCACATCGCAATCGCAAACAACAAACAAGTGCACACAACAGAAGTTCCGATTGCGATCCGAAAGCGGATGTGATTGGCAATTATAAAAGCTGGCTCATAAACCAATCGGGTCCGCCACCTCAACAATGTGCGATCGGGCCTCGTTCAAAAGAGTTGCGATTGCCGATCAAAATCCGGATGCGATTGAACTTTATTAACTCCACTGTATTCTACCATCGGGTCCGCACTTTTAAACAATGTGCAATCGGGCCCAAAACAAAAAACCTTCCGATTGCGATCAATGATCCGGATGCGATTTACCAATAAGCTGTGGTACATAACCGGATCGGGTCCGGCCTTCAATCGGGGCTCATAACAAAAGACCGCTGATTGATCCTTGCGATTGCGCTCCTGTGATTCCATTGAAATATCGCCACGTGGTCAGGTGGACCCTCGGGCCTCTGCTATACGGGAGGGTGATTTATATATATTTCGGTTGTATGTTTTATATACAGCCGTTCCGTTGCGGAACTCTGCCATATCAACAAGACACTTGGATCTTCGGATCATTTATATTGTGATTGCGATTTGCGATTGAATCGCATCACATTGCGACTTCACATCTGCAAGACATTTGAGTTATGAAACTTATATGAACCATGATTTGCGATTGCGATTAGATCGCATCGCATCTCATCCTCTTCATCAACAAGACACTGTTTTCAAACTAACTTTGGTTGTTGAGGGCTTTAAAGCCCGAAATGACTGTCTTAACTCAATCTGCCCCTCTGTAAAGCTAATCTCTGTTCTTCCGTAGACAAAAAACGGCTCTGCCCATCACTGAGTTAATTCTTCTGCAATCCGTGGCTGCGGCCCATCAGGAGTAAATTCATCTCCATTCTTCTTCAATGCAGAGTGCTGTGCACTCCACGCTCTGCTGCCTTTGTGTACTCGTTTCCTTCCTGCCCAAAGGCATGGCAGGTGACTTTAATATTTCAACATTTATCGAGACAATCAACGTAAATTACTGATCCAATCACCACGATTTACCCATTACTACCGCTACTGGGTCACCTACAGGTTTCTCATCCACGCGTTATTAATCTATGGTATCCATCCACGTAGCAGCAAATCGAGAAACTGGATTTCTCTAAATCTGGACCTGCCCATGTTGATACCACCCATCTGGTCCAATCCATCAAGAATAAGAAGCACGTCGCCCACCGCTTCTCCACTTGCTTACCCAATCACCAGGATTCACCCATTACATCGCTGGTTCACTCGCATGCTACTAACCACCGAGTCATTTATTACTCATCAGAGGAGAGCAATTCACATGCTGCTCGTCCACACCGCTAAATAGTACACTGCTGCTTATATATATATTATATAAACCACCTATGCTTTGGGGTTTATAACGGGATATGCTACTGGATCTGCTCCTTCCTTTTATGATGCTGCTTTTGCTTGTTGAGCAACGAAGTAAACTATCTCTGGATCTTAGGGACAGGAACTGCCTACACTCGCAGCTACTCCTGCGTCTGGATCGACTTCAACCACCTCTGCTACTGGAAAAACAACTGGCTCTATTGCCTTAGCCCTAGCTTATTATGCCTACGCTACCTATGCCGCTGCTGGTTCACCTGCTTAAACCACTGCTGGGTCAACTGGTTAAACAAGGTAAACAGCTCCACTTAGAGCCCCGAAACTAGAGGGATCTTGACCAAGCTGCCCTAATACCAGAGGAAGGGCCGTAAGGGACTCGCTACCGCTCGAGATAAAGGCATCTATTTTCTATTATATCCTTAGGAAATACTCCAAAACCCGTCGCCTTACCAGATAAATTGATGGTAACTTTTTATTATATCCTGCTGAGGATAACAGTTAGAGCAGTGATAATAGCAGTAATAATGGCAAGCAGGGATAATAGCAAAAGTGATTGGAACGAGGAGAAGGAAGGACTAATGCATGAATCGAACTAGAAAACTTTTTCATAACTTTCCTATCAGACCGGGGAACCTGGCCTAATAACCTTCCTAATGAATCGAACCAGCACTGACTGGCCTCATGACTTGCCGATGGACCAGAACTGCCATCAGACCATTAGCCTAACCAAACTCGCAGGTCATAGCCTGACCTACCTTATATAAGTTTTAACCCACAAGCAAGATACTGAAAATTAGATTGACCCTTCTTTCTTGTCTTTGTGACTGCCTACGAGCGGGAGCGAGGAGCTTACTGGATCTTTTGATTTTCGAGAATAAGATGGGACGAGAATGGGAAGGAGTGTTCATGATAGAGTCTATTGAATATGAGCTATAACCAACAATGTTCCAAAGAAGGGAGAGACGGATGAACGTACCTTAGGTAATGGTCGAGACGGCAGAAGGGAGAGACATCTTTTATTTATTTAAGGAAAGATATTCGGACTAAAAGGCAAGCCCCTACATAAAGTAATAAGGCTGTGACCTTTTCCACGCATGCTTTTCCTTATTCCCCTCCTAAGCGATGCCAACGAACGAAGCTTAGAAGTCGTAACAGATAGGACTCCCATTAGCCCAGCAAGCGCTACTTTAGCAACTTGATCTACAAAATTGAAATACTCTCTCTAGTTACCGAAATGAGAATAGACAAGTAAATACTGGACTTGAAAGCAAGGTAGTCCTATTCTTTCTCCTACCCAACCTCATATTGTTGGTTAAAGAAAGGTAGTCCTATTATGTTAACTAACATACTAGCTTTTCTTTTATGTCCTAACCTAATACTTGTTGGTTAAAGAAAGAAGGTCTATAGCTCTATCTCTCTCTATAGAAATCAAATAAGATATAGGGCTTCCCGAAATTAGATGAGTGGTATATCTCTCCCAGCACCGGCAGAAAACACACGTCTAGGTCCATCGAAACTCGCCAGGTCATATCCATCCATCGTATTAGGAGGGTAAGGGTCAATCTCTAGGTCTCTCGTCATCCCCGTCCAAAAAGTAGGCCAAATAGATGAAAAAGATGAAAGAAGAATAGGAATAAGGGGGGTATGATAAAGGCTAGCGACGCCCGCCGAGGTAAATGAGGACGAGTAATGGGACGGACGAATAATAAGAGAAGTGTCCATGGGGGTGTAGTGATGATGATGCCATCTGGGATTCGGATAGAGATGAGATAAGGGCTTGCTGAGATGAGATGAAAGGGGATAAAAGAATAAGAATGTGGGAGAGAGACCTGAAGGTTGAGGGAGGGCAAGGATCTCCCTTAAGTAAGAAGGGCTCCTATGGATGGATGGGAAAGAGTTTTCTCCTTAGGAGTAGGCGAGAAGGCTAGAGTGAGGCAGGGCAGTTAACGGTATGGTCAGGTAGGTCATCTATATCTCTATAACTGTATGGCTTATTATTCGCGGGGGCAAGGCAATATAGAGATATCTATATTATTCAGATTTCCCTACGGATTTTTCTTCTGAGGCAGGGCAGTTAGAGGGTGCTTATTGAGATCCCCGCTTAGGTTAGCTTTACTTAAAATGGTACTGACTAAATCAAAAATTAGGCCAACTCATTAGGCTTTTGGGGAAGGGCCAGCATCTAACTAAACAAGAACCCATTGACTCGTATATAATAGAGTCAGGCAAGATCATCTGAATCATATGGAATAGGAATGGTGGTGAGCCCTATAGAGAGCATGAGCGGGACAGCATATCTTTGTGTACTCGCATCCCTATCGTAACTTCATTGCTCTTGGAAAGGACTTGGTCATCACGGCACTGACTTATTTATCAGTAGCATCTCTGGAATCTCCGTTAGCATATTATCCTCTCGTTGCTTGGATCGGAGTGGGAATCGTCAGAATCAGTTGAACCAGTGCCCCCAATTCTGATTATTCAGGCGGGTGGGCGCGCAGCCTAGTTATATATATAAGGTGCGGCTTATAAAAACAACCTGGTGGTTATGTGGGTCGACTGGCCAATGGTAGCATAATAGTGGGTCATGATAAAATCATGGAAGAGAATGTTGCCTTCTCTCTCTCTACAAGAAAAAGGTCGTCGGTTGTGAATATGTATCTGATGGATCGACAGGCAAAGATCTATTCGGGTCCACTCGCGAGACAAGATGCCCCGCCTGTGATTGAGTTCGAATATCTTCCTAAAATATTGTTGTTTGGAGGAATGAAAGAGAGTTGCTTTCTATGGGAAACATTTGGATGCCTGGTGGATGAGTGTGGTTCTCGAGTCGGTTCTACGGTGAACGAACGAGGTACTGTACTGGCAAGTGAATTCACCGGCGAATAAATGGAGGTTTTCAATAACCCTTCCTTCATTCGCCTTTCTCTCACCTGCTCGTTTCCTCTTCCTCCATGTCGAACCATGGTATCTTTTTTTCCACCCTGCAGGACCACCCTCTTCTACACCTGCTCGTTGCAGGGTCCTTTTTCCTTCTTTATTCTTCTACCACTTTCATGCACAATAAATTCATAATACATTTTGTCGATCCCGGCGGAACTAGAAAAAACGAATTGTTTATGTCTTAAATAAGAATATGTCTCTATTAGAAACACAGGTAGAAACATAGGAACTACATACTGTTCATCATATTATACCATATTGATGAGATTATATTTAGGGTGATTGTATCATCAATTTCGTATGATAAGGCGAAGAACCGACGACTCAGCTCAACCGGAAATCCTGGGCGAGGTGCTACTTCTGCTGGAGGATCTATAACTGCACTCGTAGTAGGGCATGCAACCTGAACGGTAACAACCTGAATTACGAGAATAACCGGAACAATCGGACATGGATATAGCCTTTGAGACCGGGGCTTTAGTAGAGGCTTGAGTCCAGCTCGGTAGATCACCACATGTTGCTGTATATAAAAGATGGTGCGTTATCGCTGCTTCCACCTCTGCTTTTTGGTAAGCATCCTTTCACCTCGTTAAGGATCAGTGATTAGGGTGCTTTGAGGAATGGGCAGGGGAGCAACGTGACTTTGAAAACATGATTAGATCAAATACATAAGTACAATGTCATATCATAAGGTTACAAGGGTACAAAAGGGGACATAAAGTCCCTAGTACAGAATAAGAATAAAGTACGTGTTTCAAGTGCCAATAGAACAGCTGCTGGGCACAGATCTTACATCCACCATCAAGACTGCTAAGTCTATTTCTCCCGCGTACTTAGAAAAGGGCCACTCCAACCACCCAAAGCATGTCTCTGCTATATTAAGTCTCAGATATGCAACAAGATAGGGTTTATTTGTGGGTTATATTGATGGTTTATACTACTGGTGCAATCTTTCATTTCCTCTTTCAATAACTATGGTTATATTATGCTAGAGCAAGGATGGCTTAACAGATCTGGGCACATGTTCTAAATTGCTGCTACACTTATCATACCATAATAGAGGCAGCATGCTACAATAGGCAAGGATGCTGCCATATATACACATCTGCTCGTTCAAAGAGGTCGCTACAGGAGTTTGCTGCCAACCACAAGCTACAACAACTCTTATATATGGTTGTATACCTTTGCATGTTTAAGAAAAGGTCAGCTGATTGAAATGCTCTTTATCTGCTGTTCTTTAATTGCATGATGCCTGGACATATATCAAATTGTTGCTTTCTTTTTATATATGCTATAAATATTGTTTGTGGCTCTCAACAATTGATATCACATTATACACTCATTGAGAAACAAACCAGTAAACTCAGAAAAAAAAGAGTGGTCCATAGAGGGGATTTGACATGAAACTGCTGGTCTTTACATTTCAAATAGTGGACTAAGCAGCTAACCAAAACAGAATAGAGCCCTCCATTCAGAGTAATGGATTCACATCTCTATTGCATTATCTTTCAGTGAAGAGTTCGTTGAGATATGCATGGACATTTTTGACATTGGCGAGATAATTGATATCTTTGCACCTTGCCTGAACTTGTCAACATAACGGGGGATATCTTCTTTTGTTTTACTATGTTATGCACACATAGACAAGCTAGAAGTGTTTCCTTTTCAAAGGAGAAATGCAATTGAATTGATACACTTCTCCTTAACTGCTTGGTTTATGAATTTACAACATTGCTAGCATGCAAAGCACTTGAAGAGATATCCATTTCCATACAGTGCATATTTGATTAATTGGATCGGAGTTATGGACAAATTTTGTTTACATCAATACTTTTTTCATGTGTGTCATTCAATTGGCAACATAAAGCCAAGGCATGGAATCATTTTGGAGGACATAGATCTCTGCATAACTCTGAGAGCATAGACTTCATTTTCTTTTTCGTAGAGCATCCATGTTGGTGAAGCAATTGGGCTATAGGTCCATCGATTACGGATCACATGGTATCAAAAGAAGTTGAATCCTTGATCATGTCGCAGTTGCTAGAACATTTAAAAGAATACAAGCTCAAAACGGGTAAAGTGCAAAAAAGAAAAAGGTTGGAAGACATATGAGTCATCAATGTGCAGCTTCAAGAAGAGAAAAATCACTTGAAGGAGAAGGTTCATATTATTACTAGAAGATGGTAGAGATGGAAAAGAACCTAGAGACCTCTGTCAAACTATTTCCATTTCTAAAGGATCGTTTCATTCATTGTAAAGACTCCTTCGTAGCGGTTATGGCTGATTGGGACAAGAGTAGAGTTTAGCTTGTGCAATTGACAGAGAAGGTTATTCAGTTGGATGCTTGGCAAGAGAGGAAACGTAAATTTGGCTCGACCACGGGGAGAGGTTCACTTGAATGATGGCTCAGCTACAACAAGAGTTGGAAGAGAAGGAGAAGACATTGACAAAGCTACAAGCAGTTGTAGGAGAGAGCTAGGAAGCAAAGAAACCTTCCATTGTGAATTTAGAAGCCAACACCATGACGGAGTCAAGCATGGTAATTTGATCTATTTTAGACCTTAGAACATCTTGGTTATTTTTAAAAGCATACAAGAGGCATTGGTTTTCAATTATTAGGGTAGATGGGCTACTAAGGACAAGGGCTAGGCTGGAGAAGGCAAGGCATCCTAAGCCCCATTGTAGTTTCACTGAGGGTAAACCATAAGGGAAGGGTTTCACTGGTAGAGAATAAAATACCATATTAATAAATGAGGCTGGGGGCAAAGAAATATCCCATTGTGCTTTTTTTGTGTTCAAGCGTGTGGCTTAATGTGATATGGGGAGCCTAGCCTAACTGAGTCCCATGTGATATAGCTACCCGTGCGCTGGACCAACGAGTATATTGGATGGAACTGTGGGCGGAATATCGCTGGGAAATGATTCCAGAGGCTGGCATCCAATTTTTGTTGAACCAGGCTCACTGTCATGTCCCCCCGGATCTTCAAGGCGGCGTGCACAAAAAAATATGAGCTGCTCTTGTCGATCTGGTCATGAACGACCGTTACCACCCTTAATAAACCACGTGGTGGGAAAAAGAGGCTGCCTCTGAATGCCTGCAGGAAACTTTTGCAGTTTACGCCCCAAAATGCTACCGTAGAAAGCCGACCCAGCACAACGTGAAAAGTACAGAATTTGTTCTCTGCGCGCATTTTGTAATTTGAACAAATCTCCTTTAGGGCTTGATCCCTAGACTCCTAGACTCCTCCTTGTACTTCTTTCGTGATCGTCATTCGCTTTTTAGTTTGGTTTCGTAGTAATTACTACAAAGTAGTAGTTATAGCGTGGATATTCTTTTGTTTCCCATTCTCACTTGAGAGATTTACGTATTTTATATGTAATTATGCCATATCGGCGAGGTACATCTCTGTTTCTATCTCTATATTGAGAAGGGCCTTGCGCCGAGCTAT
Source organism: Pinus albicaulis (assembly GCA_034641835.2). NCBI lineage: Eukaryota > Viridiplantae > Streptophyta > Pinopsida > Pinales > Pinaceae > Pinus > Pinus albicaulis. The sequence continues at coordinate 1,552,991,806 of CM076581.1, forward strand.
CAATTATTAAGGCTCTCTAGTAAGAGCCGGGGTGTATTCTCGCCACAGGGAGTTTGTTGTATTAAGTTCTTGACATTAATACGCTTTTCTGAAGCTGAAACAAGGGGAGTGAGTGGGCCGAGGTCCGCCAACTAACTGCTAAGCCCGCCTACACAAACGGGAAAACCCCGCCCATATATGGGTGAGCAATATAGTTCCTTTTATACCTCCCTCAGACTGGGGACCGGGCCTACCGAACCTATAGGGTAAGAACCGTACATTTTCTCTCTATAAAACAGGATATTCTTGCCCCGTATTATAGGCGAGAAAACACCGGTAGAAAACTACACCAGATGATCGTCATGAATTTGATCATCGTCATGAATTCGATCATGACCATAATTTCATATATAATATCTCGAATTACTCACATAACTCATTGACGACGGTGACAGAGAGTACCAAAAGCTCTCGCATCGAACAACCATGTCAGTTCTCAAAACCGCAACCTCAGTGGGCGCATAAGGATAAGGAAAATGGCGTCCAATCAAAAGGTTGGCACGGCGGGATAATCCCATGCATGCAAAGGTGAGAATCTACTCCAAACCTGCTGCTCGAGGGACGCAGTCCGTCAAAGGATAAATAATCCCTCTCGCGGACAGGGCTTTCGCAAATACTTCGGCAACCCGAGCGGGCTCTAAAGAAAACAGTTGGGAAGGATCGTCCTCCTCGGTCAGGAAATGGAACAATCTACCACTACTTATGAAAACAAAACAAAGACAGGTTTATTGGTGGGCAGACCCAATTCTCACTCACATCACTGCTCCTGTCCACAGCCATCGCAAGTGGTAAAGTGGGTAGAACCTATTGACTTCTCACAATTCAAATCTTTCTCATATCGATGAGATCGGCATGACTCCGTTAGCTTCATCCTTCTCTTCTTCTGGACGGGGTGCAACCTTCCCTTCTTCCAGTGGTGGTCCCAACGAGCAGGCTAACTAATCTCCATGCCTTTCTCCACTACTTGCTGATTACTCGTCCTCGTACTTCTTGTCGTCCTCGTACTTCTTGGGTGAGCAATCCTTCTTCCCCTCTCTCTCGTCTCACCCATTGACATACCTCCTTTAAATCCTATGGGAGTACTTATTAGGCTCAAACTTCTACTTGCACAGCTACGGTGGTGGGTATCGATCATCATTTTCCGGTGATTCTCCTTCATGCTGGCTGGCCTATAATTCGAAGTCCTGCTGCGGTACTTACTTTTCATGGGATGGAAGGCAGTATTCTCGATGGATGCACGATTATGATTATTCCGATTCTGATTCTGCTTCTGAGTCCGATTCTGATCTGATTCAGATTCTAATTCAGATGTCGATTCAGATTCTTGAAATTATATCCTTACAGGCCAGCTCCGTTCCTCCGGTACTACGTCCTCCGGAACTACGCCGCGGCTCGACATCCCGCAACACTCATTATTTACCGCTGGTATGGGCTTAATATCTACTTGGTCGCTATGGGAAGTATTTTAAAACTAAGAGAACATACTTCATATTATGTACTTTAAAACTAAGAGAACATAAACTTACAATAAAAGGAAGAAAATATCACTTCAAAGGGTTGGTGTGAATTAAATATAATGAAATTTTTAAATAAATTTATAAATAAAAATATCAACTTACATAATTAAAATTATGAAAAAAAATTATATTATTAAAAAAATTATAAAAATAAAATAAACTATAAAATGAAGTTTGAGGTTGCAGTATATCTAAAGAGTCATGGAGGAAGAATGAGATTATTCAAAAGTAATTCATAACCTACAACTTTAATATCAAGAGGAATACTCCCTATCCTATCCTCTTGATCAAATCTAGTTTGTCCCCTATTGAAAGTACGACTATGCTTAAATATTTGATGTATAAGAAGAACCTTAACAACATGGAATAAAAAATGCTCCCTAAAATTGCTTCTAACTGTAGTCAAAACCATCACCTTTGCCTTAAGTGTCAGTGGCATAAGGATGCCCAGTCTTGGCTCAACCATTGGGGAATTAAGGAGGAGCTCAATATGGGAAGTGAAGATAATATAAAAAACACTATTACCTCCAAGTTTAAGGACAAGTTGTGGGCGATAAGTTGTGGGGGATCAGGAGGAGATGGAGGGTAAAAGGAAGCTAAGATACGATAAGGAAGTGATCAACCCCATCCTTGATAATCAGAATTATCTCTCTGTGTTGTCCATCAACAAGAAAAAAGTGAATTGTCTAGAAGAAAAAAATTAATGTCGTTAAGATAAGAACTAATTCCCATGAGCTTCGGAGTGAGGGCGGCGATGGTCTATTCCCAAGATCCCTTGGAACGATAGAATCTATTAGATTTTCGATTTCAAGCAGGTGGAAGATAAAAACAACTTCCTTTTAGACTGGGAGACTCTTACTCAAATTAGCTCTCAATTCCCTACCATCTTCCACACTTCTAATCTTCTTGATATATTAAGCCAGCCCACCTATAGAAATCTTGGACCACTTATTTCTCTTCTCTTACACCATAGAAACAAGATTTTGAAAAATCAAACTTAAATTTTATCTCCTCTCTTAAGGTTAGATAGACCACACCGATCTTAGCTAAAGGTAGCCATCATCATCATAAAAATATAAAATTTATAAAATAAAACGTTTTAAAACATTTGAAAAATTATTATTTATTTTCAACAAAGTATAAGCTATTAAATTTTTTTCACACAATAAAATAAGCTAAAAAGTTATTTTAATAGAATACAAAATATTGATATTAATGACATATATAAATTAGGAAGGATAATCTATAATCAAATAGGTCGTGTTATTTTAGAAGTATAGCTAATTTGGTTTGCATATTTTTAAAATTATAAATCAATTTCATTATTAATTTTTAAACTATAAGATAATTATTGCTTTTAAATTATATGATAATTATTTTAAATTAGTTAGTGAGCACAAATCTCTTAATTTTTCTATTATTTATATATATTTGATATTCATTTAGCTTATTTTAAATTAAATTACGTGAACTTTATCATTTTTGCGATCTTGTTTATAAAGCCATAAATATATGTAATATTTAATATTATCAATATCCACATTTTGATCTCAAGATTTTTGAATAATTTCATAAATCTTTTTTTTCTTTATATTCAATATTTAATATTTATAAGCTTATTGTGATTTTCTATGTTAAAATAGTTAATTAATTCTTGTATAGTAAGTGTTGAGTTAGTTGACTTGTGTGATAGATGAATTTGGGAAGTGAGTTAGAGAGTCACTTAAGTGAGTACGTTTTACTGGGTTCATTGTATTCATTGAGTGAGATTGAATTTCGTATGATTAATAGAAGAGCTTCATGTGTTTCGTGTGTGAAATACTTGTGTTTAATATCTTTTGTCTTTCCAACAAATTGGTATCAGAGCTCAAAAAGGATCACAAGATCCGTGGGTGAACAAAGCCAGAGAAAAAGACCAAAAGTAAAAGGCTGGCAATTTTTTTTAATCATTGAACCAATAAGAAATCTGCAGATCTACATGTTTTTAGTGCAAACAATACACAAGTCCGCACCTTTTGTATCGAAAAAGTGCACAACTTTCGCACCTTTTGTATTGAAAAAATGCGCAAAATTTCGTAAAACTTAAGATTTTGGTAGAATTAAGTTTATTCCGTAGTTTTTTTCACTCACGGGGTGTGCAATCAGGGTTTACTTTTAAACCTATAGTCGACCGTGATTAGGTCAACGCACTGGTCAATTAGTTTTTTTAAAAGGAGTACGTATTTTTTTACGCACATTGGTTCAAGATTTTAAAAGGATTACATATTTTTTCAAAGGAGCATTTACCTTTTCACAAGATTTGGACTTGTTAAACACCATGTTGAAACACACATGGTGTATGAGGAAGATGAGCACACAGACACAAGAGACTCAACACACAATGAAGGATAAGTGTGAGGCTTTCTTATTTTCCATTATACAAAGATGTACATTTATAGTACAATGGTGTGACTCTTGGTTTCATATTCCAAGGTCACTTGGACTCCATTGTGACTTTTCGCATTCCACACCTACCCATGTAGGATTAGGTGTTCCAACATCCCCCTTAATCCGAAGGGGTATGTGTGAGTCCAAGAAAAGAGTTGTAATACAAATCTGCAAAGTATACATGGCAGCACTTGGGCTGAATCAACTCTCTGAAATGTTGGAAAAAAGAGATGGTTTAAGGATGACCACCAACACTGGAACACAATACTTGTTGCAGTTCCCGGAACTCTTCCAAAACTGGCAAGAAGATGAAGGCTTCTGCTAGAGGAATTGTCCCTCATAAAAAAGGGAGACCTTCAACCTAAAAGAAGGGAGGTCTACTACCTGTGATGGTTTTAGGATTACCAACAACTCTAGAATGCTTTGAAGCATTTCCTGGAACTCAACCAATGCTGGCAAGAAGCTGAAGGCTGCTAAGCTGAAGGCTTCTGCTAGAGGAAGTGTTCCTCATATGAAAGGGAGACCTTCGACCTAAATAAGGGAGGTCTACTACTTGTGATGGTTTTAGGTTATCCACCAACCAAAGATGATGGTTTTAGGTTATCCACCAACCGAAGGCATGCTCATGGGTATCCGTGTCTCTGGCTACATCTCTGAATCCGGAATGACGAATTGTGGCTCAGGCTCGCTTGAACTGCTAGCTACAATTCTGAACATGGAATGAGAGATTGTGGCTCAGGCTTGCTTGATCTGATGTGGAAGCTTGTACATGACCACCATTTTCCCCCTTGTCAGGGACAAGGTGAGATGATGGCGAAAACTCAACTGCAAGTTTGCTCAATATCTGTGAACAAGTTCTAACATGTGTTGTAAACATCTTCTTGGCTGTTGATGCCCATTGCCAAGAAGCGATCCATCCAAGATGAATCTTGGTTCTTGCAGGAGGCTTGTTTCTGAAGCATCTGTCTGAAGAATGAGTGTGCCGACCACAGTGCTTGCATGGATGAAGATCAAAACAATGATCTTTCATATGACCAACTCGATCACAATGTTGGCATTTCTCAATCTGTTGTGGAAGTGGAGCAAGATCTGGAACAGCTGTAGGTGAACTGTCATACATGAATCCGACACTCTGAAATATGATGGGCTTGGTGTAGTCTGGAATATAAAAGGACACATCCTTGTCATATCCAAGACCAGTTCGGTGCTTGTTGTGGACAAGCTCTTCCCAAGGTCTGATGATGGGCTTGAGAAGTGCAGGCTGAACTGCTGCATCTGCATGTAAATCTGCTCTAGTACAAGGAACTGAATGGGAATCAACTGCATCTTTATCTTCTTTCTTTTGATGAGAGTCCTTCACAATCTTCTGAACAGAAACAGGTTCAGAATGGTGACTCTTTTGCTGAAGTTCATCTTGTTGAAGCTGAGATTCCAACTGCAAAAACTCAATCTTCTCTTGTGCATCTAGCAAACAACTCTGAATGTTACATAGAGCATCCTTGCTCATTTTTATCATATCATGAACATTTGAATGAATGAGGTCATTCAACAACACTAATGCCTCATTGATTTTAGCCATTTCAACAACTTAGGCTCAAAAATGAAAGGGTGTCGGCTACAACCGAAAATGCACCCATTTACAATGTGATGCAACAAGAAATACAAATGACTCAAGAGAACTTCCAACTATGGAAATCTCAAAGTACAAAGTGTGCTCCTCAAATGATGGAGGGCAATCAACAATGACTTATATCAACAATTTTCCAACAACTCAAATACTGATTGCAACTATGAAGAAGCAATGTCTACTCACAATACAATGTCAATGCAATACAATATGCAGCAAAACACTTGTGCAAGAGGCCTTTAAGGCAGCTGAATTTTCTTTCAAAGAGCTGTTTTGCAATTATGGCAAACTTGTCTTCTCATGTAAAATTCTTCAAAAAATCACCCTTATGCCAATACCACAATTCACACAATGTGAAATCTGCAAATTTCTCTATATATATTCAATCCATCTTCTTCATATGTCGATTTTCTCTTTTCTGCTGTTCATATCTCTCTTTCCTCTCTCTCTCTGCTGTTTTTTTTTTTTAATTAATTAAAAATTAATTAAAAAATGTGGAGAATGGGATTAAAAAAGGAGGGAATTAAAAAAGATGGGAAAGAGGATTTTAAAAATGGGAGGGAGTTTATTAAAAAAGGGAATGGAGGCACATATTAAAATATAAAAATCGATTTTAAAGAGGCAAGGGCGGTATTATATATAAGCGGGTTGTATTAGTTATGGAGGGGCGGAATTGCAATGGAGAGTGGTGGTATTGCAATTTGAAGAGAGGGGTAGATTGCAGGTGGGGAAAGGAGGGCATGTGAGATGCGTTGAAGGGAGAAGGAGCGTTAACGCGGAGAAGTGGGAGATCGCTGAGGGGTGAGTACAAAGCTGCTGTGCGTGAGGGGGGGCAGCTTTGGGAGCCGAGAGGCCGCAGAGGGGAGGCATAGTGTGTAGGGGACGTAAGGGCGAGGGAGTTAAGAGGAGAGGGGGCGTGTATTATATATGTTTAAAAGTAAATGGGGTGGTATTAAAATGAAATACTATCTACTATGGTGAGGCCGGTTAAGCCGTGGGAGAAGGGAGTATAAGGCGTATTGTAATGGGGAAGTCGAATAGGTTGCAGAGGATGGCGTAGTTCAAGCGTTGGGAAAAGGGTGGAAAAGAGAGTGTTGAGTGTTGAAACAAGGGTCGAATGCCAAGAGGGAAATAGCAAAGGGGAAACGAGTGGCAGTGAGGCGTAGGGAGGCCGACGGAGATGTGAACAACAGGTGTAAGCGATACCATGTTGAAACACACATGGTGTATGAGGAAGATGAGCACACACACACAAGAGACTCAACACACAATGAAGGATAAGCGTGAGGCTTTCTTATTTTCCATTATACAAAGATGTACATTTATAGTACAATGGTGTGACTCTTGGTTTCATATTCCAAGGTCACTTGGACTCCATTGTGACTTTTCACATTCCACACCTACCCATGTAGGATTAGGTGTTCCAACAGGACTATTTAAAAGCGAATAATCTTTAGTGTGACTTTTTGAAGGGTTTTACGATGGTTTTTTCCGGTCTAATTTCTTTAAAATCCGGGAGGAATTTATTGAAAACAGAAGTTTGATGGGTAACCTTGCACAATGGAAGTGCCCTAGAGGTTTTTTAGAGTGTTGAATCCATATATACAGTCAAAAAACTAGTTTAAATAACATAAATCAATATTTTACCTCAATTTTTTTCACAGGATTTCGGCACCTGAAACTCCAAAAAGTTGCACTAAAGACAACTCTATTTAAATGGAGTATTAACTTTTAAGGCATGTTTTAAAAATATTTTTAAAGTTTTGAAAAAGTGAGAAATCATAATAAGGAACTTATTATAGAAATATTTTTTTTTATGATCTTTTAAAAGGGGTATGAAAGGATATATGTTATAATAAGTCTTTATTATAAGATCTTATTATAAAAGATATATATATATATATATTAAAAGATTTATTATATAAAAACATATAATAAAATTATGATGTGTGGGTTATTGAAATGGAGACCATGTTAAAAGCACATGATGTTTGGGATCATGTCAATTTTGGGTTTGTAGAAACTCAGGATGACGTCGAAGAACGAGCCCTCAATAATGCAGAGAGGGAACAATGGAAGAAAGACAAGAGTAAGAATGCACAAGCGTTGATTCTTATCCAACAGGGGGTGGACCAAGCAGTATTCCAGAAAATAATGATCACATCTTCAATAAAGGAAGCATGGGAAACTTTGGTGACAAGCTATCAAGGTATGGAAAAATTCAATATTGTTCAATTGCAGAATATTGGGAGAGATTTTAAAATTCTGCAGATGAAGGAGATAGAGGACATCGATTCTTTCATGAATTGGGTCATGTCTGTAGTAAATCAGTTAAAATTTATGGAGAAGGTCCTTAGATCTTTGTCTACCAAGTTTGATGTTGTGGTAGCAGCCATAGAAGAAGCCAAGGATTTAGAAAAAATGACAATTGATTAGTTGATGGGATCACTTCTATCGAATGAGGCAAGGATAGAAAAAAATAAGGATTCCACTTTAGAAACTGCTTTCAAAAGTCAAGTTTCTATTTCAAGAGGTCGAGGCAGAGGACGAGGCGAAAGCTATGGTGGTCACAAAGATGGCCGAGAAGAGCATGAGTATCAAAGTGGAAGAAGCAACAACATAAGCTTCAACAATAATCAAAGGTTTGACAAATCAAAGGTGAAGTATTATTATTGCAATGAATTTGGTCACTATGCTCGTGATTGCAGGAAGAAGGTAGCTCATCAAGGAAATCATAGAGCTAATGTTAGTATAGAGAATACTAACTCCATGTTCCTAGCATGCAACAACATTCATGAACCATGTGATAAGGTGTGGCTATTAGATAGTGGTTGCAGTAACCACATGACAGGCAACACGAATTTAGTTGCAAATTTGGATCAATCAGTGAAGACAAAGGTAAATTTGGAGACTGAAAAGACTGTGGATGTATATGGAAAATGAGTGATCAACATTCTGAACAAGCAGGGGGAGCCAAAGACAATATAAAAGGTATATTATGTTCCTGGTCTCAAAGACAATTTGATAAGTGTTGGTCAATTGACACAGAAAGGATACAAAGTTATCTTTCAGGGGCAAGAGTGTGTTATTTATGACAAATCCCCAAGCAAGCAGATGATGGAAAAGGTGGAGATGACGAGGAACATAATCTTTAATCTAATTATGAACTAAAAAGATGAGGTTAGTCCTTTTACAGTTGCATGTTCTAATGATTACAAGTTATGGCACTTTCGGTTTGGACATTGCATTTTTCCAGTTTAAGATTGTTGTAGCAGAAACAGATGGTCAGAGGATTACCTCCCATCAAAGAACCTGCTAGCACTTGTGAGTGTTTCATCTTGGGAAAGAAACACCATGAAATTTTTCCGAAGCGAGTTTCATACAGAGCAAAGAACCACTTGAGTTGGTGCATACAGACTTGTGTGGAAATATGAGGACACAATCGATTGGTGGAAGTTGTTACTTCCTCACTTTTATTGATGATTATAGAATAAATATTTGGGTTTACTTCTTGAAGCAGAAGTCTGAAACCTTTGCAAATTTCAAAGAGTTCAAAGCCTTAATAGAGAACCAAAGTGATCGACAGATCAAGGTACTGAGATGTAATATCCCAAAAGGGAGAATGCAGTAATGTTGAAACACATTATAAGAATTGCATCAAAGTAAACAATAAATCTATATAAACATCAGAATGCACAGAAATATCTTAGCCATTTTATTATATATGAGGTGAATAGAAAGTACAATAGTGCTCAAAATAAGAGACACTTAAGCCAAAGAGATGGCCTCTAATCACCCTTTAATGATCCCACAAGAGGGATTGTGTAACTGCTGGAAGGTAAACTACATTGTCCCTACTCAACTGTTGGGACTACAACTGCCTAAAAGATAGAAAGACAGATCTAGGCAGAATGGGAGCTCTGATGATGTTGAAAACAGAGATCCAGGCTCTATGATGGATACCCAATATAACCCAGAAAGGGTTTCTTACATATGTCAATCTAACAAAACCACCCTCTTAGGGCTTCACATATATACTGCTGGGTATGCAGATCTGATGATATGATGGCTGCAATGATGCGCAATTAGATCTATGCAAGAAGGGTTTATCCCTTCTCTAGATTCTTGGGCTAAAAGCTCAAGATCTAGCTCCTCCAATCTCCTCCATTGAAATTAGCTGCTAGATGAACAACAGCTTCATAAAACTACACTGTAATCATAATATTTATTCAACAAGTCAAATCATAATTTAAGCGTAGGTCTTAAGGAGGGCTAGGCCCCATCAATTAAAACATGAGGAAAACTTCTTCATAATTCGGAAATATAAATTGTTTAGCTGAGCTACAGGCCAGAAGCGGGAAAAATAAAACTAAATAGGCATAGAAACAAATGAGTAGAAGTCTGTATGAAGAAATGCATGAGAATCACCGAGAAAATCCATTTTTTTACTCAGAATTACCTTCGGAAAAATGACTCGGCGCCTTTCGGAACAAGCAAGATGAAAGCTTGGAACTGGCTCGGCGTTTATCAGATCATTCATGGACAATGCATCACTGGAGTTTTGAACCCTGGTGGATACCAGCTGAGGAGTAAATGGAAAGTGTGCAGAGTAACAAAAGGCTACCAGCAAAGATGATGGAGTAAATTTAGGGCTTGGCGGGGTTGCCTAGGTAGGGCTCCCGCCATTGCCTCAGCCGTTGATTACACATGGAGCCGAATCAACGACATAGAAACATGCTAGGGTACTATGAGATCTTCGTCCATCATAAATCAATACAACTGTCGTGATGTTTAGGGATAAACAATAAATTCACCAGTACTACACAGTTGTGAACCTTTAAAGAAGATGGACAAGAGTTACAGACGAGAGTGTTTGATTTGGTGGCAGCATAAACATTGTATTATTTCGATATATCCATCTTATAAACCATAGAGTTGTGCCTAGGATGGCCTAACCATATAATCAATTGTAATAATATGTAGATTTGCATAAACTATTTTGATTATGTGTAGAATCATAACGTAAGTTTAGGCATGTAAAATATTAACCAAATATATGAGATTATTACCCTATGGTAAGAAAAGTAAATTTTTTATTTTATTTTGAGTATTGATAAATGTTACACATGGAAAAAGTTAACATAATTTAGTTTATTTTTGCCAGAATCCTATAAATATAATACATATTTTCAAAATTTTCTACTGGAATTTTCAAAATCTTGCCATAATTTCGAGATTATTCTGTGGATTATTTTAAACTACGCAACAATAATAACCATAAAATGGATAAATGATAAGTACCCTCATCATTAATAATAGTCATTAATAAAGATTTCCCTCACTATCTATTAGTAATTCACTTCTTATATTATATTTAATTAATCACTTTACATAGAAAAAATTATAATTTTTTATTTTTATAATAAAATAAAGTATTTTTTCAAATTAATAAATTGTTAGTAATAATAATTAAATATATAAAAATAATATAAAAAACTGATTTATGATATTCAACTTTTTTTTTTTTTTTAATTTATAAAAATAATATACTTTATCATGAAAAAAATTAACAAAATCTAATTCTATTTTTCTATTTAAAAAATAAAACTAATTTTAAAATGTTCTATTTATTAATTTTTAATAAATTATATAAATAAAATAAACAATAACTTAACTTTATGTACGATGCCTTATCTCATGCCCCTGCATTAAATCTAATTAATTTAAATCTCTACACATTATTTTCACCCATCTTATTTTATAGTCAATAACTTAACTTTATGTACCATGCCTTATCTCATGCGCCTGCATTAAATCTAATTAAGTTAAATCTCTACACATTATTTTCACCCATCTTATTTTATAGTTTCTCATCAACGAGAAAAAGAAAATATATTAAAAAAAAAAACTAATATAATTTTTTAATTTAAAATTTGTTTTAAAATACTATATTTATTTATTTAAATAAACTTAACTTAATAATTTGTTAATAAATTATACTGTAATAAATTAAGTAATGACTAATGTATACTATTTTAAATAATGACTTTATGTATGGTGAGCTATGCTTAACTTTAGATTAAACATTAAATATTAATTAAATTAAATGCCTTCTCCCATAATTAAAATACTTGGAGTCGAGGATCCGTGAGGTGAGCATTTAACGCATTATGTGGTTTATTATGGAAGTCATGAGATTTCGTGACATTGTTTTAGGTTGTCGACCTTGCGTTAGAGATGCTCTCATAGAGTCGACATTCAGAAGTTTTAACTTCTCGTTTTACCTTAATTCAAGTGTTTGACAGTAAATTCGATTAATTCTCGATATTTGGGAGTCGGTGTAGGGGAGGGACGCTAGTTGTTGGGCGCCCTTCGTGCCACCGTGGGAATTGATCATGTCAGCCAGTTGGTGCATGTACGACACATGCCCACATGCTAGGTAGGTGTGTTGTGGTTGTTGAGGGCCATAAATGCCACTGTTGCGCGTAAAACTAGGGTTTCATTCGCACCCTTTTCCACCATGCCTCGTTCAATCCATGCATTTTTGTTCGGGCCCGGAGGTTGCGCACTCAGCTCCGCTAGTCGCTATTGGTTGTGGCGCCAGTGCTGGTGCACCTCCACCGCCATTGTCACGGTGCTTAGGATGGGTTATTTTCTACCTGGGGTTTCAATCTTGTTGTTCCTACGCCCCGTTGTGGACCTGTTCAATTCGTGCGGCTATTGCACTTTGCTCCTCGACTCGTCATTGATGCACGGATTTGTCGACGACTTCATCCCATGTGTTCGTTTGCAGAAGTTCATGGACAATGCAGGTAAATTTTGATTTTTGCGGGTAAATTTGGTTTTTGTATTTATTTTTTCCAATTGCTCTACATTTTTTCGAATTTCTCTACATTTTTCCTACATTTTCCTTGCATTTTTCTTGGGTTTTTGCTAATTTGTGTTCATTTGTGTTTTGTTGCACGTAATGCCGAAGTCTGGCGAGGTCTGGCTCTCTAGTTGGCTTCTGCACCTCCCAGTGGGAATTCTATTCCTACTAGCCAACTATTGTGTTTTTTAACACTTAAAATCATGTGTTTTTTAGCTTTAATTCTTTTTTGGAATATTTGGCTCTCTGGGTTTTAGAATGGGTTGGGTTTTAATAATTTATGGGTTTTATAATAGGGTTTTTAGAAATACTATTTTGGGTTTTAGATTAGGGTTTTTAGAAATATTGTTTTTTTCTTTTAATTCCTTTGTTAATTCATGCTTTCTGCGATATTGTAGATGATATACATTTCTTTGGGTGTATAGTTTGGTTAATTTATTTGAGTTTTGTATATTACTCAGTATACTAGTTAAATAGTGGTATTCTCTGTGTGTGTTGGGTGTATGTTGTGAATACCTCAATGAATACTCTTTTACTATCTGGCTTCCTTACCTGTGATTTTTATCTATGTGAATTTTTTAATTACATGCTATCTCACTATAGTTTCATATCCCTAGGAATACTTCCCACTAAAAACTTATATTTGTAATTTTGTAGCAAGGTGTTGTGCATAGTCTCCTTCATAGTGTATTTGTATGTAGTCTTTTATGTTATTAGTAGCATATTTGTATTGAATCTTTTCTATTATTTGATCCTTGATTTTGTGTGTGGCCAGATTGAATGCATAAGATTCAGAGCTGCAATAACATGTCAGTAATTGATTCACGACAATCACTTGGCTAAACCCACTTTGTATATGCTCTGTAAAAAATGTCTAAAGTAGGTGTTAGCAAAAGATTCTACCATTTTATTTCCTTCCATTTTTAGCCCCGAAAATCAGTAAGAAGCGTTGCTTTGATGATTATTTGGTAATGTGTTATTTCTGTAGTATTTCTCCCTTGATATTCAATTTTATGCTATTGAGTTCTGGATCTTTTTACCATAGATTATAGCTTAATTCGTATAGATAAAGAAGCTATGTGTCAAAATGCTCTTAATAAATATTTCTTATGTCATAGTGATGAAGTAGAGTTTAATAAGTTATAAATTGCTCAGAGGCTTTTCAATTATTTTTCTTGCCATTTGCCCATATGACATTGTATTTGGATTTTGGACTTATGAGTGAATTCAATATTGCATGCAACAAATTAACACCTCCATCATCTGATATTTACTAATCCTTACAGCTGTTCTATTTCTTTGAACGCCAAACGTTTTGTTATGCCAGACCAGGGTGGCTTATCACTCTGAATAATAACTACCCTATGCCTAACCATGCATCCTAACATTAGGAACCCTTGCATAACATATACATGTCTTTTGATGTGCAACAACTTGAAAAAACGGGAAAATAACAGATCTAACAACATTGTCATGTCATTCTGTGAGAATGTTCCATTATAATAGACTATAGATGTTCCTTCCTTACAATGTTGCATACAGTATGGAATAAATCAGCCTTCATGTGACAAGAAAAATAGACTTTCCATCCAAAATCCACATCGTAATGTGGTTACAACCAAAAACATATAACACCTCTATTCTTTATGGCCTTGATAATTTTCAGTGCCAAACCTTGAGTTGCTTGATTGAGCCAAGTAGGTTGGCCTCCCTAAGAAGGGTTGATTAGGTTATGGTTGATTGCTACCATATAATTGAGACCAATTTTTCCCTTCCAACAATGGAGGAATTGAGTACCCATACCTCACACTTACGCTAAGTGGAGGTGTGTGATGAGCATACATTGAATTCACGCCTCCTGTGATAGGAATAAGGAAAGTGGGTAAACCCCCATTTTGATAGTGCGGCACTTGAATGTTTATGAGGTCTTGGAATAATGGTGTATTATTTTCAATATTGTCCAATGTGTTGGACATGTCCCTGGTTTCATTCTCATCAATTGTGCTTGCATTTATATCAACCATATCAGTCATCCCTTGTTCCTTTTCAAGAATTTTTTTAGCCTTTCTTGCTTCCTTTTCTTGTCTTTCCATTTGTTTTTGTTGCTCCTTCGCTTGCCTTGCTCTCTCCCTTTCAATCCTTTCGTCTGCTCGATGTTGTGCTGCAACAACCCTTGCTACCCTCTTCTCCTTCGTTTGATCCTTTTTTTTTGTTTTAATTCTTGAATTTCAACTTTTTTCTTTTCCAACTCAACTAGGAGTTTTATATAGTCTTCTGAGGTGAGTAACTGTGAACTTCACCCAAAACGAACACTACCGAGTGTTCCTTGCTTCTTTTTCATTAACACTCTTTCTACTAGTAGCTTTAGGAACCGCTCAAGTAACTTCTCAACCTCCCCCCACCCCCACCTGCATGTCATTGCTTGGCGCTTCAGTATTCGTGGGACTTGATTGAACTATATTGTTATCTTCATTTGGTGCCTCATTATGTGCTTCATCTTCTTCCATTGATCTATTGTCCACAAAAAAATGAACAATCTCACTGTTCAATTCAGCCGGTTTTGAAGGAATGTTCATGCTTTGTTCATTGGTTCTTGAGACACTTTGTTCGTTCAAATTAATCATGGCTTCTGCCAGCCATGATGGTGGGTTTAATTGGCTTGGAAATGTCAATTGGTCATTTTCAATGTCATTAACAATATCGACACTTTCATTTTCAACTACATCTGCATTGTCAACTGCATGTTCAACAATGTCATTAACAATATCATGGGAAAAAGTTCCATGTGCTTGAGTTGGTAGAAAAACCTCCATGTTTCTATCAAATTTTTCATAAATATATTGTGTTTCACATACCTGCTCATCATCATTAGCATATAATTGTCCTTGAGAGAGAGAAATTATATTACCAGTTGCAACCACATCAGCATGTTCATGTACTTCTTCTTGCACTTCAACATTTGTTTGGACATGTTCTTGTTCCTTGCCATCCACATGAAACGCTTGGCTACAACCAGTATCATGCATAGGAGCATCATAATTCAGTGGCCATATTCCTGTCCTCCATATTTGATGGCGTCAGAGCCCTTTTAAAATCCTTACTTGCAAGCTCTGCTAGCTCGAACCTTTTCACCTCAAACCCTAGATTCGTTGCCATCCATGTAGCATGCTCTAACCTGAAATAGATCTTGAAAGGGCCAAACACACTAACATCAAGGGGTTGAAATCTGTGAGTGGTATGAGCGGGCACTGCTATAAGGTCAATGCCCAAATTTTTTGTTTCCTCAATTGTTTGTACAACCATGTGGCTTTCATGGCCATCCAATATCAATAGGTGTATGTTATTAGGTGAGACACCACCTGGCACAGATGCAGCAAAGTGGAAAAACCAATTTTAAAAAAATTTCTCTACTCATCCATGCATGGGGATGTGCAGCCATGCATGTTCCTGGTTCATAGTTTTGTATATAGTTTTTCAACTCATTTTTACCTTGGAGTAGATAAAATCCTAGGATTGAAGCACCAATTGTATTGACACAACATAAAATGGTTATCCACTCCCTGCTCTTAGGAAAAATCTTTGGCACGTTTTGGCTACCTATCTTGGCAATTACCCTCATGCCACAATTCCTTCCCACCTGTAAAATTGTTTCATCACAGTTCCATATATGGTCTGCACCATAAGAATTTTTATCATATGCATTAGAAAAAGTTTCATAGAACTTGCATACAACTGCAGGGCGCAAATTTAATGCTATGTCTCTGTTAAGGCCCCCAATTGTACACAATACAAGGTCTGGATGCCTTTTTTAAAAAATCCAAACCACCATGATTTACCAGGAAACCCATCTTTAAATGGATTTGACCTCCCTTGACAGATTTGAGCAACTGTGGATTTGCGTTGTATCAACTCTAGCCCATGTCCCAATTGGGCCATTTATTTACACCACTCAACCACCTCAGCCTCCTCCTCTTCAGTCATAACTGTAACATTCCCTCTACGTTTGGTGTGAGTGAGCCCATTTATCCAATAATGTATTGATGAGGGAGGAATATTATGTTTCTTTGCAGATGCCCGAAAAGAATATCCATCGAACTCTATGTCGTGAATTGCAGCTAACATTTCTTCTTTTGTCCAACCTCTTATAGCGCTGATCTTTTTAGTTGAAGTTTCCCCTTGGACTGTGGTTGACGGTGGCTCTATGAGTGATTGTGCGACAACATCAGCTTCAACCACATGGTCATTCTCAAGAACATTTATTGGAGCATTGTTCACATTGACATCACCTGTCCTTTCTTCATCTGATAGCGTGCATCGTAGCTGGGCACCCCTGGTCACTCTTCTGCCACTTCTCCTTGTACGAGCTACATAACTAACTCTTTCCATGGATGCAAATACCTGCAAAATTATTGCATGCATTTAGTTAAGAATAATTGAAAAGAAAGCTTTCATACAAGCCAAACATATCTCTGCTTTATTACAGGAATCATCAACATGTATGTTAGTAGCAGCTCAAGAGATTTTCATACATATGGATTTTTGACAATATCCATAGAAAAACAAATCTACAGTTGGAATTATTTTGTATGTCTTCAAAATATCAGTGATTATTATTTTGATAACTTGTTTTTATACTTAAAATACAATGATTGTTTCGATAACTTGTTTTTACACTTAAAATAAAATGACTACTTGTTTATAAAAGTTGGCATTGTTTAGGGATGTCTGGCTTTACAAATCAAAAGGGACATGTTTCATTTTCAGTTGAATACATGCAAAACCAGTTTTAACATAGCCTCACGGCCCCTTTTGATTCTTTGGGTAGTTTCTATGATTTAGAATTCTTTCTTTGCAACTTTCTAAGATTGAAAATAATGTTAAATCTGGTAGCATCATCTCTTCCCATTTATAACAGTTTACAATTTGTGTGTTCATGCCCAAGGTTTTTGAATGCCTTTCCTTCTTTTACCCTTTTCTTATTTTTTGTCTTGTCATGTTTGATTCCTATGCTTAGCTAATGTAGATAGATATGTTGACTTCAAGTTAAAACGATACAGCTTCTATGCTTAGCTATTATAGATAGATATGTTAACTTCAAATGCTATAGCTTCTATGCTCAGTTATTGCAGATAAATATGTTAACTTCAAATGCTACAACTTATATGCTCAGCTACTGAGATATTTTCCGCAGGCTAACTTAATGATACAACTTTTTACACAAATGATGTGGTTCCTTAAATATTGTGAATGGCTTTCTTATGTTTTGTTTTTGGTCATTTTTTTCCAGCTTCTATGCCTAGCATGCATATAAACCTTCATGGGCTTTCATCAAACACTTTGGGACTAGATATAAATATATAAATATGGGGTATATAGTGAAATTTAAGCTAGCCTCACGAGACCTTTTGATTATTTGAGTAGTTTCTCTGAATTTGAATTATTTCTTTGCAAAGTTGTAAGATTGAAGTGTAAATAATATGGCTCACATGCAGACAAGAATTTAGAAATATAATTTTCTCTTAGATGTATCCATACCCCTTTTCATATTTCTACTTTGTAGTTCCATTCACCATAAAACCCACTGCATTCTAGACTCCGGAGGATCACTTATTTTTCCGCTTATAAGGATGCAACTGTTGGGAAAATAGGAGCGGAAAATTTCTTGTATACTACTTGTTCAGGTTTTTCCAGTTGTTGTACTACTACTCCAGGTTTTTCCAGTTGTTTTACTTGGCCTACGAGAGTTTGATTATATTTTTTACACTGAGGGATTTAACCTTTTGGATTACTGAGCTTGAAATGAATACCAGTTAGTACAAGTCTGATCTTTGTTTTTCATTTGAATTTATTTTGTACCCTTCCTTCCCTAGATAACATGACCTACGTTCTTCCATTGCAATGGTCATAAAATGGTGGTATTCCAACTATCTAGTGTTTCATAACTCCACATCTATGTTTTTATAAAATCCCTATGGAGGTTATTATCATTCTGTTCTAATTATATATCATACAGGATGTAATTAAAATATATATCCTCACATTTATTAATATCCCTCAACATCAAATCTCGACTATTCCTAATATCCTCCAAAAGTTGGCATCAGCAAGTAAATTCACACTCCTAAAATGAGCAGGCCCAGGTGATAGGGAGAGTTAAGCCTAGGTTTAGAGTGAACCAAATTGAAGGTAAATGGTATTGGATGTAACAATTAAGTAGGCCTTGGCTTACTATGGCACTTATATTGGGCCTCCCATCGATATGAATTCTCTTCCTACAATACTTTGATTTTACAAGACCTACAGGACCTATAGGACCTACAGGACTTTGATTTTACAATAACAACCTATATAGTGTGACAGAGCTGCTCATATCTTCCTGTTTCCCTGATTAAGTGATGTGAGCTTTACATTAGCTACCACCAATTTCACATTGGCAGAACATTTAGAGACTGAGCTACTTAAAACAAGACTTGGCTGCTGGAAATAATCAAACACATGATTATTGTAAGTGTGCAGAAACAAGAAGCTCGGGTTTCTTTCTCAAGTAGGTTTTAAACCTAAGTATTTAATTCCTAATCTATGACATTGTTCTCTTGAATCCTTTTCACATGCAGTCAATCTACTATTTTTCGTTGCACGAACATATGGCTGTTTAATTTATAATCTATGATATAACTGGATATCTTCTCATATCTTCTGGGTCTTTGTTGTCTTTAGCTCTGGATTCAACTACAATCTTTGTTAATTTTGTTGTTGTATATGTTCAAACTTATAGAGAATTGAGTTGCTAATGTTTATGAATAGCATCATAGTGAACAACTTATTGCACAATAAATTATACATGCTCTATGATAGATGGTTGCCAAAAATATTTGGGAAGACTAATTTTGCAATTTCTTTGGTTGTTGAGGGTAGCCTTAAATTTTGCAAGTTGTTTGATTGCTAAGGGTAGCCTTAGCTCTGTTCTTGGACCTAGTTGTAAAGTGCACTGCCTAGAAATACTGATAACATTCATCTCCTCAACTCAAATCAAAGGAGAGAACTATAAGAAAACTAAAATAAAAACTTAGAAATGAAAATAAGAACACCGAAATAAAGACTCGGAAATGAAAATAGTGTCAGAAAACTAAAATAAAGAATCATAAATTAAAACAAAATTGTAAGAAAATTGTGTTGTAATTGAAAAAAATAACATGAATATATTGTGAAATGTTATGTGGTGTGTTCTGTGATGGTTTGTCTCCAGGGTTGGTGAATAGTTTGAATGTGAAACATGTAACTTTAGCAGTGATTGAAATTATTTTATAGTTTTTTGCAGTTGAATTTAATTGGTGACAATTATGGACATGGATTGCAATGGCTTCATTTTGCATGTGTGATCATGATTGAATTTGATGTGATCTAATGGATGGGAATTTGTTTTTGTTGATCCATGTGCTTTGATCAGTTTTAATGGGAAATAGAATAGTTTTAATGTCATTTATTGAATTTATTGGGTGGGTGCCATTTATTGTACAGAATGGGTTTAAATGTTGTTATTGGGTGGGTGTCATTTATTGAACACAATGGGTTTAAATGTTGAATAGCACAACAATTATGGTTGAAATGCATTTCCTTTTATTATGTGCAGGTATGGACATTTACTTGTGATACACAACATCAGGGGTGATCAGAGGGAATGAAGTGACTGCCTTATTGTACTTGTTGAATTGACCATTTTGGAAGGACAAATGGTTTTATGAGTTTTCTGTAATTGACCATTTTGGAAGGATAAATGATTTTATGAGTTTTCTAGTTGAGACAATAGGATTTGTACTCTTAAAACTTATTAAAATATTTATGGACAGTTGTGGGCCCAGTCAATGACTTGGGAAATTTTGGACATAATTTAATATATATTTGGAATTCAAGTTATTTATTTTTGTTTAATTATTGGTTGCATATATGTCTATTTTTGGTGGGTTGATGCGACCAGTAATATAACAATTATTGTTCCCTGCACAACATTAGACATTTCTCCCCTAGTACTGGCCAAATATGCATCAAAGCCATGAAATCCT
Source organism: Pinus albicaulis (assembly GCA_034641835.2). Lineage (NCBI taxonomy): Eukaryota > Viridiplantae > Streptophyta > Pinopsida > Pinales > Pinaceae > Pinus > Pinus albicaulis. Next base: position 1,553,012,344 of record CM076581.1, read on the forward strand.
GACAATATTATACATACCCATGTAATCATAAATTTTGACACAGATTTGTAGACACAAATTTCTAGGTATTTCCAATAAGATGCGTAAATAAACAACCAATGAGATAAAAGAGATACATATGAATAAATAAAAAATAAAAAATAAAATACTAAAGTGCAACTTTTGTAAATAGAAAAATATTTGTTATTTTTTACTAAATTAATTAAAAGTAAACATAATACCTTGGGGAAGGTATAATAAGGAAAACTTCATGCATATTTGAATTATAAAATCACACTAAGACACTCATAACATTGAGAAATAAAAAATATTCAAAATTGCAATTTCTTATTATGGGGTAAACATTGTATTGTTTTCTAAACTAAACATTATATGAAACGATTGAAAATTTAAGTTAGCACAATAGGGTTTATATCTAAAAATTTACTTTCTCTTGGGAGGCATAAATATCAAAGTGCTAATAAGTTCAAAATTTATTATACAAAGATTAAAATATATTTCTTCTCAGTTATAGAGACAAAATGAAAAAATGGAAGAAGAAGAAACTAGGGATATACCAAGAGACTTAATGGAGCGGTGTGAATATATAGTTATGACATGAATGGGATCCTTGTGGTTCCCTAGAGTGCCTCTAGTTGGGTGAGGGATGCGAAGGTGTTTCTCAATGCACTCCAACCACTAATTCAGGTCCTTCATATGGCAGTGCAAGTGTTCCATGGAGTGCAAAAGATCTACCTGATGCTCATACCTATCCAAGAGAACCCTACCTAAGACAAATTTCATATGCCAATAAAAATCCACTTTGTACATGTATTGGTTCAAATACCCATGTGTATGCCCAATGTCTAGTACCCAATCATGCAACTAGAACCTTGATATCCAAGAGGTGGTGCCTTTATGTACCCACCTCTCTCTCGGCACACGTGAGCTCATTCTAAATAGGGCCTAGGGTAATCTCTCCAAATAGAGAAGCAATGTTCTCTTACTGTTTTTGAGTATGTGTACTTCCTTCACGAGCTCATTCCTAGTAGTATGTCACTCTCCTCGGAAAACAAGCGCATGGACGAGGCATGATGGGATCACAAGAAAGGGGAAAAAGCCAAGGAACCAAAAGATGGACGTAAAGGGGTCGATAGAGACCCATACTTGTGGGATTCTAGTGGAGCAAGACAAAGGCACAAATTCAGCTAGGTTAAAAGGGTGAGATTAACTAATCATAAAATAAAACGAAGGGGTGTTGGTAAGGAAAAGTGCCTAGGGGGGATGTATTTCCCGAGAAGGGGAGCCATGAGGAGGAGAGAGGATTCAAAAGATGCAATCAAAATAGAATAAACTATAGCGTTAACACTAGGAGGTCAAAGGGGATGGCAGTCTGAGCAATTATACTATGAATAGAAAAGAAAATAAGTCACCAAAAAATAAGAGGTGTGACCATGTGCGGAAAGAAAGCTCCCTCATCGTTATAAAACAAATACATGGTGGTGGTATTCCTTGTCTAACATCTATAGGTATCATAATAATTCATGCATTGAGCTTTGGGCTCAAAACAAGGGGAATTCCTGACGAGCTTGCACGGAAATTATGTTAGCTTTGTAAAGCAAAGTCATTGAGAAAATTGAGAGAAATTTGTTTTACACCTATGGACCTCCAAATTAGAAATGATAGGACCTTCCTCACTCAATTTTCATAGATAAAATAGAGTGTGTAGGCCCTCTACTAGCAAGCTTTTCTGAATGACAAGAAGATCAATTAGCATACATTAATTGTTATAAGTCATTTCCTAATGTGCCATGGAGCAGAGAAGTATCTCGATGGCCAACATCATTGAAATTGTAGATTCTGGAACCAATATTGAATTTTACCATGCTTGGTATATGCATACAATGATGCTTCACACAAGAGAGGATCTCACGTACATACTGGAGAATAAAGTTGTATGTAATATTCCATTTTCTTGATCCCGTCAAAGTGGATAGAATTGACCCGTGGTTTTAACCCATGGTATTTCCCCATGGTATTTCTTGATGGTATTTTCCCCATGGTATTTTCCCCATGGTATTGACCCATGGTATTTCTTGTTGGTATTGACCCATCAAGCCTATAAAAAGGGAGAGAAGCTAGGCATTTAGGGCATTCTAGATTATCTATTTTATTATGTTTGGGTTGAGAACCTGGCCTGGCCAGTTCTTTTATTGATCCCGGGACGAAAACCCCGCGGTAATATTTATGTGGTGAATCCATTCAGGATTCACAATTGAGCTTCAATTTCTGATGTTTGTTGTGTTGTGTGATGTGTTGATTTATTTAGAATTTTGATATATGGGATATTACAGTGGTATCAAAGCTGGTTTTTCTTGCCAGCCTGAGGGTTTTAAGAGTACTAGTTTCGGTGATCCTTCATAATCACCCTAGCTATAATCTCATCAATTTCGGTGGTTCTCCATAACTACCCTAATTGACCATTGTAGAGAAATTACTTGTCCACCATTGAGTTGATTTGCAGGTCGAATTTTTGATTCTGGAGACAAACATTAAAGAGATCGAAACCGGTGAAGCTGTTTTCTGGGTTTCTAAGGTAAAGGGTTTCGAGGTTAGATCTGGCTATATCTACCAGAATCAAGAACCTCTGACAGAGAACAAGGCTAAATATTTACAACCGCAAATTTAAAAATTTGTGACAGATGTGTTGCAGGCCACAGGTCGAATTTGTTAAAGCCATGGTTTAAATTCTGAATATACCTGCTCTGAGGTAGAAAATTCATGTTGAGCGCAGAAATAATCGTCCCTGGAAGCTCATCGAGCATTAGATCGAGCAAATCCAGCAAACGAGACTGCTGTCTTAAGGAGGTTTTAATGAAAATTTTGAGAAAATGGATCGTCTCCTAGAAATTTTGGAAAACAATCAGAGAGAACTTAATGAATTAGTGAGGATATATTGTTCTTTAAGGAGCCATACCTCCATAGACCATTCATGTCCAGATAACAAGGAGGCAACAAGGATAGCGAAATTAGAGACTTCTTCAGATCAGGGGAATTCATCCCTTGATGGGTTCGCTGGTTTTCAGGAGAGGACCTCTGAAGGATTTGAGCAGTCAAATACAAATGGTGAACAACAACACCATGCTCTTCAGAGAAACTTGCAGGACAAGCTGATCAGTCAACTTGAAAAAGTACATGACGAAAGGAAGGATGCAATTCCTCCTGGTGATGTGGTAGTTGAATCTATAAATACAACGGAGGACATCCATAAAGAGTATGGGCAATCAGGTATAGACAACAATTAGCCAGTACATCTATGTTTGACAACCAGAAAGGATGGACAACTCATCCTCACATGTGAAGAGGTTCAGGATGAATACACTCAAGGAAAATCAAATGAGGAGAGGATCATGCATTTTGAGGAGAGGATACTCATAACTGAGGGCATATTGTAGCTTGGGCCCTTTGGTGCGGACAACGATGGAGGGTACCATAACCCACAGGTCCCAGGATTTAGGTGGCATTGGGATCCAGGAGAACTCATTGGGGAAATGATTGGCCAAAGGATTGTTTGGGATCCAGGTAAATCTATTTCGGGAAGGATTGGTCAAAGGATTGTTTGGGATCCAGGTATTGAAGGATCCATTCAGGATCATTCAACATGGAGGGCACATCGGATCGTATGGGATCCTGGTATGAATGTACAAATGCTTCTGTTGTGGATAGAAGTAGATCGCTTGAGGACAAGCAATCTTTGGGCGGGAGGATTTGTAATATTCCATTTTCTTGATCCCGTCAAAGTGGATAGAATTGACCCGTGGTTTTAACCCACGGTATTTCCCCGTGGTATTTCTTGATGGTATTTTCCCCATGGTATTGACCCATTGTATTGACCCGTGGTATTGACCCATCAAGCCTATAAAAGGGGAGAGAAGCTAGGCATTTAGGGCATTCTGGATTATTTATCTTATTATGTTTGGGTTGAGAACCTGGCCTGGCCAGTTCTTTTATTTATCCCGGGACGAAAACCCCGCGGTAATATTTATGTGGTGAATCCATTCAGGATTCACAATTGAGCTTCAATTTCTGATGTTTGTTGTGTTGTGTGATGTGTTGATTTATTTAGAATTTTGATATATGGGATATTACATTGTAGTCAAGGAAGATGTGACTAGTGTGGATTCTATAGAGGTGTTTAATTACCATCTTGATTTTTTTCAAGTGGTATCACCTCATACCAATCCAAGCCTTTAACATCCCCTATGGGGGTGTTTTTTGGAATGCCATGGTCTCTTGGCGAGTTGCGACAACAAAAACCTAACCCCCACCCTTTTGCTCAGATAACGCCCCATTTGGGAGTAGCATGTCTTTTTAAATAAGTTTCCATCACATTTTCTTAAGAGGAGTGTCCTACAGGTGGCTTTCGGTAGATGAAATTCTAGTGAAGAGTCAAAACTTCCATAATTAGTAAGCATATCAGCAACCTTATTCCTTCATTTGCAGACATTGAAGGGAATAATGACCAAAACATTAGTGATTAGGGAGTAGAACATATATAATAATTCTTCCAACGACCAACATTTGGAAATTTTGGGCGTAGGAGTTCCATTTTGGAGTTTATGGAGCATGTTGATGATAAGTTGGGAGTCCCTTTCCACGAAGAGCTTGGAGAAGCCTTGAGTTTTCCCCATTTCTAGTCTTGCAATAAGTGAAATGAGTTATACACCATTTTTCTTATTTAATCCAAGTGTACCATAGTATATGAAGAGTGGAAGATCGAGGTGGGTTCAAAAAATACCACCATAACTAGTTGGACACAAATTCCTATTTGAAGCACCATTGAAATTTAGTGTGAGGAAGGAAAGGGTTGAGGTAGACCAAGCATTAGGGATAGTAAGATCACGAAAATGAGTTATTACATGGGAAAGGGAAGGGGGAGAAGGAACAATGTGTTATTTTTTGAGGAGATAGGCTTCTTCACCATATGCTTGCTTGCATTAGGGGGACCATGGGAGGGGAATAATGGTTTCCTTTATATTTCTAAGCATGGAAATCCAAATAAAGTTTAGGTGAATAAATATGTCATTGAACACTTGATGATTACACTCCTTCCAAATCACCCATAGTAGAAATATGGGAGAGAGCATCCAAATACAATAGAGAATGGAATTGGACAAGGCATGATTCTACCAATGTGCAATGGTGTTACAAATATTAAGAGGTTCTAAATTATAGCGAGTGAGGCATTCTTCTAATCAAAGCTAGAGGAAGTTGGAGAAGACACAACTATTAAATAAATGTTCAATACTTTCCAAGTTGAGAATATAGAGGGGGCATCTGGAGGTAGAATTTTGTATGTTGTCACATGTTTAGGTATTTTTTTGAAATAGGGGCCATACAAAAAAGGGTATTTTTGGCCATGTTTTTTGTTACCATATTTTAATCTGAATATCATATGTTGGTATTTCTTGATTCCCATATTCTAAATGATAGGCTTCCCTAACAGAAAAGTAACCTTTTTAACTATGGCCCCATCAAAGTTTATCTAAATGGCACTAGTAGGGGATTAATCATTTTTGGAAATTACACTAGAGTTAATGCCAGACTTGTCCCTCTGGCTTGGGATGCTAGCCTTTTGATAGTAACCATTTTCTCCATTTTTGACTTGTGTCTACAAAAATCCAATAATCATTAGTTTTAGTAATCCTTGGGTTTTCATCTACATACCCATATTTTCCAGTTATTGTTGACCTCATAGTTTAGGGATTTTATTCCATGAGTTATTCCAATACAAAGTAGTGAAGCCATCCTTGACTTCCCAAAAGGAATGTTACTGAATTAGGTGTATTCCATTTTTGGCCATGGTGCATATGGATGATACAGAGAGTTGAAAGTGTATTAAGATAACATGTTGTGTGGGGTGTGTTGGGGCATATTTTTTATGCCATATGCATTTGTAGATATTTAAGCCTCCTTGTATCCACCTCCACTATGAATTTTCTCCCAAATACTATGGCCAGGGTGGTGCGTTTGTGCAATCCCAATCCTAAATTTAGTTGTGGCTAACAAATTTTATCCCATGAAACTAAGGACCATTTTTTTTCTATGTTGGCACCACCCTATAGGAAGGAGCATTGTATTCGATGAAGTTCATGTAAGATCAAGGTCGGTGCCATGAGTGTAAAGCATAAGTAAATAGGGAGGGTTTGAAGCATCACTTTTAGAAGTGCTAACCTCTTAGCAACATTGAGTGATCGAAAATCCCATACTTCCACTTTTTTACCGGTTTTGGATAACATTTCTTCCCATAGGCTCCATTTGAAGGAGTTGTCAGTTAATGGAGCACCCATGTACTTTGAGGGGAGTTTTATTATTTGGAACCCCATGATTCTTGCAATATATATGTAAACAAAGTGAAAAGTATTAAAAGAGAATACTTGAGACTTGGCCTTATTGTTTTCCGCACCTAAACTTTATGAAACCCCTCTAGAATTTGGTGAAATTTCTTGGCTCATGAATGAAGGATGTGCCCATGCCCATGGTATCGTCAAAACATTGTGTATGAGTTATTAGGAGATCCTCTCCAAATAGACATAATCCTTTAATTATATTATTTGAACCTATTTCTTTGAGAGCTCTCCCCAGTCCTTCTACCACTAATATGAAGAGAGAAGGTGCAAGTGCGCATCCTTACTTAAGTCCTCATGAGGATTTAAATGGATTGCTAGGGGAAATATTGATTAGAATGGAAAAGAAAGTTGAGGACAACAAATTTCTAATCTAGTATATCCATTCTTAATAAAATCCAAAAACTCCTAGAATGTTGAAGAGGTACTGCCAATTTAGCTTGTTGAAAGCTTTTGAAAGATCTTTTCAAACTATGGTAGGTTTAAATATATATCTATATCTTACAATTATCTTATGTAAACATAAGATAGTTATAATTAGTTAATTACTTCAAAAATAATTTATATTATATTCTCTATGGGGTAGCTAGATTAGTGATCATTGTGATATGAAGTCTTGATGAAGTAAGTGGTTGTAAGTTCAAATCCCCCTCATAAGTCGTGTGGTGTGTGCATTGGGACTTGCTAGTTATAGAAGCCAGAATCAACCAATTTCATGTGAGTACGAGTCCAAACCCGTGTAACATGAGTATGAATCTGACCTAGTTGAATATATATATATATATATATATATATATATATATATATATATATATATATATATATATATATATATATATATATATATATATATATATATAAGATGGTAAAAAAAATAGTTAATTTTAAGTTAAATTAAACAATGTTTTAAGTCGATAAAAATTATTATAATTCACTGATTAATATCAACCTAGATCCATCTTAAATCTAGATCTACCAAGGTTCTAGAGGGATCAAGTAGACATTTAAGATTAATTTAAATTGGCAATCCTGCATTCCACAATGAATTTCCTCAATGGATTAATCTTAACAAATACCATCAATAAACCCATGGAATGACTAAGTAGAATTTATCTTAATAATTAATATTTTTACATTTAAATTTTCTTTTAAATATTTTACCAAGTCAACATAACATATTACAATAAATAACACTTACATAATGTTTTATAATATTAGTGCCCTAAATCACCTCTAGCCTCAATAAAGTTAAAATAATTATAATAATTACTAGTTAAGAACATGATTTTAATTTAGTTATGTGTAACTATCTAGTGATATGGTAAAGATTTCACTTTCATGGAATATGTTAGAATATTCACAATTTATCTAGAAGATATTTATGCTATTTTAATTAATTTGTCTCAAATTAATTAATTAGAAAAAAAATGTCATATCAACGCGTCATATTGTGTATCTGGTATTTGCAAACCACCATATTAGTTCATGATATTGTAACAAGATCTACTTACAATTAAGAATTGTCATGGTAATGTGTGGAATATATATATAATTTTCAAAAACCATATATCTTACTTTTAAATTTTCAATTTTAAAGAATAATTTGAAAATTATATTTACACTATTAGTGTGTTTCATAACATCAATGAAAGAGAATTACATATTTTTTAAATATTGGTGAACTATTTCAAATAGTTAGAAAAAATTTCACTTCAAACTTCTAAGTGTAACAAAAAAAAAAAACCTTTATGTTAGCATATAATTTTGACCCCCATATAAATTAATTATTACATTTAATTTCGGTTTAATTTATTATTCAAATATATTATGAAGTATTACGAAAAATTAGTTGATATTTTGTTTTTATTAACCAAAAATAATACATTTATTAATTTTTTGTTTGTTTGATAATACCAAACGATAATGCAAAATATTCTTTAAAAATATTAATAATGAAGAGTAACCGAAGAATGTCTTAGTAGAAAATGGCATTTTGTAAGACACGTAAACTGGAAACAAACTCAACAATATATTAAGAAATGTCTCAAATAATGATGTACATATAAATACAATAAGAAACTGTTGAATTAGTTCCCGGGTTTTCTTGGACTCTAATAACGAATTACCCTAAAAAAAACTAACCTAAGGGTTAGTTGTCTAAAACTCTCCCCTTAATCCGAAATGATATACCAAAATCCAAGAGTGAGAGCTCAAAATGCATAAATGCATCTCAGCCAAGAGTTGAATGTCTCTCAAAAATAGTTATTAAGAATGATTACAAACCAAGATGGGAGAAATCAAGGTATCAACCAACACCAACTATGGAACCTAAATATCAGTTCTCAGAACAAAAAATGTGGTTTTAATATGACCACAAACTCTGGGATTATTACAGAAGTTCCTCGAACAATTCTGAATCAAGAAATGCTCGTTCACAGACAAGTCGAGCAACTAAAGTATCACAACTCTGGATGTAACTAGTACATGTTGTGGCTCAGGATGTGGATCTTTGACTCAGGCTCACTTGACATCTCGAACTTATAAGTAGACCACCTCTCTTATCGAATATAAGGTGAGAAGTATTCTTCATCACTATAAGGCTCGTCAACGCACTCGAGAAAATCCTTCGATATGACTTGTAGATCTTCTTGGATGCTTTCGACCATTCCAAACAAGAAATTTGTCCAAATTTTTTTTTTTCTCTTGCATTATTCTTCTTTCTGGAACATTTCTATGAATGGTGATTACGCCTTCCAAAATTCTCACATGGGCAAAGATCAAAAACCGATCTTTCACATTTCCAACTCTATTACACTGTTGGCATCTATCAACTTTTTCTGGAACAACACCATCCAGAAATCTCGTGCTTTGAAATTGTATTGGATTAGAAAAATATAGAATGTGAAGAGATTCATTCAGGATATGATTGTTATAACCTAGACCAGTTATGTGTTTAATTTTTACAATCTCTTCCCACGGTCGTATAGCAGGTTTTACTTTGGAACTTCTAACTACATCCAATTTTTCTCCTGAAAAAACTTCATTTCTCTGATCATTCTCTGACTTATTATCAAGCTGAAACAAGATGTTGTTCTGAAAAAGAGAAATTTCATAATTCTTCTTTTGTAATTCATGTAGTTCATCTCGCTAAAACTGTGACTCTAGCTTCAAGATTTCAATTTTTATTTTAGCATTTTGCAAACATGATTTGATGTCAGAGAGCATGTCCTTCCTGACTTTGACATTGTTATGAACAATATATGACATTAAAATGCTTAATAGTTGTAGCAAATTATCGATTCCGACCATTTTCTCCAGCTCACAATTGGAAACACTTGTAATAAAAATTGAAAATGGTCTCGGCTACCACCGAGAATGCACAAAATGAAAAAAAGGTTACAATGATTTAACCGAGTTTCAGGTTCAACCGATCATGCACCCATCAGCAATACAAATTCAAGTAAAATATGAATAACATGTGGTACGATTTCTTCCAAAATTTTCATGACAATGATTTGAACTTGTGACCTCTAATACATCATGTACCTATATGAACTTGGCTAACCACAATATCCTTTTCCCTTCTTTAGTTTACATTCATAAATGTTATAATTTAATCTTAATAAAATCCAAATCAAAGATCAACGAATATTTTGATGCCAACTTCTTAAATATCAGAGCATTCTAACCATGACATCAAATACATAATTCTAGAAAGTTTTACCTCATGCGTCGTGTGGTCTTTTCTCCTCTGCAAATCTATTTCTTCTACGCACTCTTCTTCGAGCTTGTGACCACTTATTCGAGGTGTTTTCTTCACCAAATTGTTTCAAAGACTAGGATTTTATCATACATCTCAACAATCATTAATAAGTTATGTCTTTTCTTTATTTTCATTAATCACTTATGCCTTTTCTTGATTTTATGATCATAAGTGGTATAATTTAAACTTGACCCACTACAAGGAAAAGACCCTCTAGAGGAGGTTATAATGGAGGTTTTTAGTGTTATTAAATTAGCCAAAATTTTCAAAAAAAAAATGCTACAACATCCGTTTTTGGTAACGGAGGTTTTGGCGGAGCTTCTAATGGAATTTCAACACAACTAAAAAAAACTAGGTGGTCAGAGGTTGTTATGGATGTTTTTCTCATCGGTGCACTAATCAGGTGTCATCGGTACTGTAAACCTACCAAGCGCCAGGACAAAATACAAATTTAGGATGCCCCGGACGTTTATCAACGTCCTGGAGCGTGTCAGCCATACATTCGCCTCTAGGCAATCGAAGGTGCATCCACCAGGCCGTTAAGGTCTACAACTGCACCAGGTCGTTCTAATTGGTATTGGTATTTGTGCAGTGCCCATAGGTCGTATCAACGCACCAATGCATAGTATTATACAAAAGCACCGGTGCGCAGTATCACACAAACACACTAAACGTTCTAATTGGTATTTGTATTCGTGTGGTGCCCATAGGTCGTATCAAGTTATCGATGAGCAGTCTCACATAAAATCATCGATGTGTCGTATCATACAAATGGACCGGTGCACAGTAACTACCACACATGGGTGTTCATTTTGTATTTTTTAAAAACATTGACCTGTGACATTACAATTATTGTGATTTTTTAAAATTCAATATTCATCAAAAGTAGACACAAATCTTATAATAGTATTCATATCGATTAAATTTTTATTAGTTCATTTAAATGTGATGTTTGGATTAATTTGTTATATCATATCATAATTATTGTGATTTTTTTAAATTCATTATTTATCAAAAGTCGACACATATCTTATAACAATATTCATATCAATTAAATTTTTATTAGTGCATTTGAATGTGATGTTTAGATTAATTTTTTATATCATATCATCAAATTTCACATTTCTTAATTATAATATTTAATAATCCATGTATTTATTCAGTGGTGTTACATTTCACAGCGACAATGGAGAACGCAATAGAATAAATTAAAACATATTTTATTATATATAAATATGAATAAGACACTCTTTGTCATACAAAATGGGACAGTTATTAGTTTTCCTCTATCTTTCAATTGGGACACTATGTACATTACATTAAACAAAATCCCTAATTTCACAGACAAAAATTTCAAAAAATACAATGCCTTGCTTTGATCCAAACATATTGATCATCATTTTTCACTTGAAATGTTATCATTGCTCAAGCTACTTCCATGACTTGAGTTATTTTGAGGAATGTTTTGTTCACGGTTTTGATTGTTTTCTTCTTCTTCACCTTCCATCTGCAAACATAAAAATAAATTGTAATGAGTGTATATACATTTGTGAGAATAATGGAAATTGCAATATTAAATAATATACATCAATGTAAATCGAAAAGAAATGGCATACCATAGCAAGAATTGACTCATGAACTATACACATTCTTTCAAAACCAAATTTTATGCCATGTTTCAACATTTCATTTGTTAGCTTAGTTCCATACTTTGTTTCCTACAAGTTTTATGCTCCATAAAAAATCATATATTTAGTACAAAAGATTTTTTTATTCTATTAATTATAGACAGAGCTAAGTAAAACAAGATCGATAGATGCTTAGAGATTCCACAATTAATTTCTGATATACCAACATATACTCACAACCCATATTTAACCCAATGTCAATCAATTCGTCTAATGGTTCTTCTTTGTATGTTAGCCCCTGTTTGAAGACATTCAGTGATGATTGTTGTAAAATTAACTTAAAATATACAAAAATAAATCTAGTGAAGTTGTTATAAGGAAGTAAAAATTACTCACAAACTTAGATATCAACCATTTTCCTTGTCGTCTTGTTTTATGTGCTGAATGGGTTCCATTTTCTTTTCTTTTTTTCTGCAAAAAAATACTTGAAAATTAATATTTAATGCTAAATTGTTTACCTATTGTACCTAATTGAAAAATTCAATGATTACGTATTACATTTGAAGCGCGTTGTTGTTGAGATAACTTATCGTGCAATGCAATTATGTCCATTTCTTTGACCATTTCCTTGTACACTTTTTTGGATATTCCTACTGGCATATTTCTAATATCAGGTTGTTCATCTTTTGAGATTTTCATAATCTTCCTGAAAATGTAACATGACAATAAACTATTTAATTTTTATATTGATATATGAAAAAAAAATATTAAAAAAGTGATATTTATAAATGATTTCTTTCTAGTAATATATACATATAATTCTAGAAAAAACATTTAAAGGAATATTACTTTTTCATTCCTTTTTTTTTGGTACAATTTTGCTATTAAAAGTCTCACATGTCTCATTGACCAATTCTCTGGAAACTCATCCCATAGTTTAGATAAAATTTGGTTCTTTGAATCATTGGATTGATTTTTGTCTTGTAAGTGGAAAGAACGTCTATGGATTCGTTCCACTAGAACCCTCAAAGTATTGTAAAAGTTTTTCCCTCTTTCGTTAACCTCCAGCACCACTCCAAATGAGATAAGGAGCAATTCATTTTCATTTGCATGTTCTATTTTTTTCTTTTTTAGAACAACATTTATTTTCTGAGTTGCTAGTCCATGTAGAACATTAAACATATGTAAATTAATAGATTGTTTAAAATATGTTATCTAATATTTTTAAGTATATTATTAATGAAAATTAAAAAAGAAACTCATATTAGATCGATAGGGTTTTTTCATTTATATGATTTATCCTTCTGCAATTTTTCCGTCAAGATTTTACACTCTTATGGTCCTAGATCAGAAATAATCTTATTGAGATTTGTTATTTTGTGGCTCTGCATGATACACAGTAAACAATACATATTAGCTAAACTTGCATATAGTTAAAAAATAATAATTTTTGTAAAGAATTTACAAAGAACTTGCATTTTTTTGCTTTTCTTAATGTGCTATCATTATTTTTGTTATTTGATCTCTGGTCAGTCATTTCTTTATCAATATGAAACATGTACCATACCATTCATAAATATATTTTATAAATAAATCATAAATTTTTCATGTAAAAAAAAATTCAAGAAAACAGAGTGTCTTTCAAGATGTACGCACCAATGTCGGTGCAGCTTGTTCTTATAAATGCACCACCAAATAGTAGAAACATTATACAGTGTTCTATGTCAACAAGGAGAACCGGTGCATTATATGTTAACCAGCGCGTCAATTAACATAGACAAATTAATAAAAATCCTCTAGTGTTATTTTTTGTAACATATGGTGTCATGGAGGGGGTGGTGCAGCATGTTCTTATAAATGCACTGGGAAAACAGTAAACCACCGTATGGTGCTCTCTGTCAACAAAGAGACCCAGTGTGTTATATGTTAAACAGTGCACCGATTAACATAGACATAAAATAAATAAATAAATTTGTCAAACAATACGTGTGCGGTGCACTATTTTACCTATAACACACAGATTTAAAAAAATAAAAAAAATCTATTTTTAAATTGTTTTTATCAAACAATGCATTGGTAGTGCGCTGTGATAAATAAAAAAACTAAAAAAAAATACCATGACAGAAGTCAACACGAAATGATGAAAAAGTCATAAGGAAACTCATGTGCAGCCTTAATTTGACACTCGTAAAACTCGTAAATCACATATATTTGAAAAAATCTCAATAAATTCTGTACATAGACTATTTGTTAAACATCTAATGGATCTATGACTCAACAACCTTGATCAAACATGTTACAGGTTGACGTGAGGTTACTGGGAAAGAAGAAGCATAAGGACTGGTCAATGACCTTATTTCCTTTCAACCACATATTCCATCTAAGATGTCTACCCCCATTTGGCACATGAAGAGCATTTTCTTGTTGAAATATTACTTTCAACTACTTTGTACTGAGGGCCGCATTCTATATTTGTTTGAATAAGTTTTGTCACCAGGCCGTTTGCCAAAATATTTGAACAGTCAAAGTCAAGGTTTAAAAAAAACAAACAGTCCTTCAAAACAGAGCAGTGAAATTCATTTTGGTATTCGGCACCAGCGTATGTATTTTGAAAGAATAGAGGATTGCTTTTTATAACAACAGAGTTAATTTTGTTTCTGTGCGCGGGAGTTAAATTTGTTAAAGCAGTGGTCCCGCACCACGGCAAGCTAGCACAGAACACATGGCATCAAATCATTGGAGCGGGTTTTATTTTGAAGTCGTTCGCATTGTGGAAATCCAGACCCAAAACTGTTTAGGGTGGATTTGAATCGATTTCGGGTCACAAATGCGCTTGCATCAGCAAGCCCAAATCGGACCCGATACAACTTTTACGGCGGATTTGAATCGATTTCGAGTCACAAAGGCCCTGACGTCAGCAGGCTCTTTTGTAACCCGAAATGGTTATGCAGGTTGGTTAAATGAGATTTGAGTTCCGGCGGGCTCCACCAGATCAAAGGTCAAAGGTTGTTGGTTTTAATTTCATGTGCGATCAAAGTTTCGGTTTAATGGTTTGATTAGTCATGCAATGGTTTTAACCAGTCAACGAATATATATATAGTTTTGTTTTTTGTTTAATTTATGTTATGTGCGACATAAAAGGCTCGTGAGGCATACAACGTAATGTAATGTTTTTTGTATACACAACAACAATGTAATTTTTGAGTGTGCACAGCAGTGCGTTTTATTTTTACAGAGACAAAGTGTAATTTCATGCACAACAGTGTGTAGTTTTTAGAGACAGAGAGTTTATTTTTGAGAGACAGTGAGGTCTCCTCTGGCACTGCGTTTTGTAGTAGTCTAGTATCATTGTAATAGTTTTTTTTTGAATGAATAGAAGTTTGTTTTCAAGTGGAAACTCTGTCTCCTGTGATTGAAATTTTTATTTCTCTGTGTTAGTAGAGGAGAGTATTACTCTCTCCATTGTTGTTCTGGAATTTTTAAATATTCCAACATTTCTTTCCATTTTTTAATGGAATACCAACATAAGACTCTCGATAACAATGAGGCCTACAAGTCTGTATTCCATGTAGGAAAATGCCTACATGTGTCGACTTTGATGTTCATATGGGGCCCACAACACCCACTGCCCTGCTTATATTAAGTAGCGTGATTTCAGTCCCGAGCTTGATAATCATCTAATTTGATATGGGGCACTTACATATTCATTTGATAACCAAAACTTGAAAGTGAAGTTTGATTAACAAATTTCCTCTTAGGTAACGAAACTCAAACTTATATAGCATCATTTAAATTAAAATTGCCAAATATATGAGGTACTTCACATGTGCTTATCCCGTAATCGAGATGAAAGAATAAGGTGATAAGCTAAATGATTTTAATTCCAAATTATTAAAAGGATGAATTTTTTTTAATAGTAGTCTTATTTTATAAGTTAAAAGCTTAGGAAACGTTAAAGAAAGATTACTGTTTTAGGTTTATAGGTTTTTTTTTGGAATTGTATGATATAATATTTTATTTTGAATAAATTAAGTTTTCTGCAAAATAAATTCATAAAATATTAAAATTATATAACTCAAACATCTGGTTCCCTAAACATGATAAAAATAATAATCTAATGAAATGACTTATTTAACTTTACTGAATAGTTTTTTAATAACTTTTATTAGAAATCCAGTAAGAGACCAGAACAGTCTATACTATCAAAATGTCCCATGACACTCACTATTTCTGTACAATTTAAAAACGATATATTATGCAGCCAAATTCAAACCACCCAACCAAAATGTCAACTGGCCAGTCTGGAGCTACTGAGAATACAATACCCCAAAAGAATAATAATAATTTCACTTTATGTCCAATAATGAGAATGCCCTGTATGCCATTTTTAGAAGGATACGCAAAACTTTCAGTGTCAGCATTATCCTGACAATCATAACATAACATTATCATGGTGTCCACATATAAGGCTGCCCATATCGTATAATGAAGTTTTAATTTAGAAGCCGGATTAATAATTCTCCTTAGACTTTCATTTATTAGAAAATTAAATATATACCATGTGTAACAAAACTGTACTGAGAGAAATACTTTTTAAGTTTATAAAGAGTTGGTATGAAAAATTATTTTATTAATATATACTTATAAATTATAGGAATAGCTTGGTTTCCATATTTTTAAAATTTTAAAGCAATTTCATTATTAATATATATTTTTAAAGTTCACAATTTTTTTAAAATTATAAAATACTTATTTATCTATATGTTATGATTTTGCAATTTTTTTAATTATAAAATAATTATTGCAAAAATATTCACTAATCACAAATTTCTTAAATTTTTTAGCATTTATATGTATATTATATTCATTTAATTTTGTTTTAATTAGATTGTATGAAATTTGTATCGCTCCAC
This sequence comes from Pinus albicaulis, assembly GCA_034641835.2. Taxonomy (NCBI): domain Eukaryota; kingdom Viridiplantae; phylum Streptophyta; class Pinopsida; order Pinales; family Pinaceae; genus Pinus; species Pinus albicaulis. The sequence continues at coordinate 1,553,029,034 of CM076581.1, forward strand.
TTTATAATTTTTGCTATATTGAACATAAAACCATAAATATATGCAATCTTTAATATTATCAATATCCTCATTTTAATCTCAACATTTTTTAATAATTTCATAAATCTGCTTTTCTTTGTATCCAATATTTCTAAGCCTATTGTGAAGCATGTTGATCTTTTATTCGAAACTCTTTTCTTTTTCTTCTTTCTTTTTTTTCTTTTCTTCTTTTTTTTTTCTTTTTTTTTTTCTTCACAAGAAAAAAAACGCTATATATATTAGAAAAAATATATGACAGTACATGATCAACCATACATTCTCAAACTGTTATTTAAAACAGCCAGAAAACCCCATATACCAAATACATCCAGAATACACTTCTGTAGAGAAGTGATTCGATGTTCATGGCCAACATTAACGGGTAGTATAAAACATACCCACGAAATCATCCCTGCATACATAGAAAAGAAACGTCCAGAGAAAATACAGCAGCATCATATTCATGACAATAAGGACTAAAAGATAACTGAAAATGAAAGAGGACAAACAAATAAGTGAATTCCATAGCGTCTTCCATGGCTGAAAAGAGGCAGTCTCGCTTGTGCAAACACCAACCAGGCACACTTGAATACTTGAACCAGATCGAAATCCAATTGTAGTGCCAAAACCCTTGAATAAAACTGGCACTACAATTAGGTATAATTACGTATTCTTACTGTTAACAACGTGTGTCAAAAAAATATATTTTTCCCGCTTAACGAGTACGTATACATGGGAAAAGGCAATTTTCCTCCCCCAGTTTGGCTGTTCGATGTCTGTGGCTGTCACGGTGATTTTAATGTCTAGCTGTCCATTTCTAAGATGTGACTAATTGCAACATATATTATGTAGATATCTAGATAACCTTTCTGACTTAGATATTAAGTTGTAACTTTTAAGTTATTATAAATGACCATTTATTTTATTTTTAAAGCTTCCGACGCTCTGATCGCTGCACATGCAATTGCCTACCGACAAGATTCGAATAGCGAAAGAATTACAAAATGAAAAATATAATCTACTAATGCGTCTCAGATGGAAACGCGAAAAAATAAAGGAGAGAACTCTGAAAGGGACTGTGACTGAAAATAAACTCACGTGAAGCAAGTAACCACTTGCACACGACTTTCAGAACTCCAGGAAAGGTATTTTGATATTTACCAACTTTACTTTGAAATTCATTTAAATTGTCAAACAATGTCCAGGAATGTCATATGACAGGCAACCCCGCTTTACAAGAGTATTAAATACCACGTTCCATCTGGAAACTTCTCATCGAACATCGTCATCCCCTAAACCTCTCTCCACTGCTATAAATATCAATCATATGTGACAATCTTATACGCTCCAGTCCGGCTTCTCGATCTCTTTACTGCCGAAAAAAGGATGGGTATTCTTGCAGGGATGTCTTTCATCTCCAAGTTATTACTTCTTTTTATTGCTGGCAGCATTTGTGCTGCAAATCCATCAGGTGCTTCATACTATAAATCCCCACCTCCGAAGCCATACCTTTACAAATCTCCTCCTCCTCCATCTCACATTCCATCTCCAATCCATTATAAGCCGCCCCCTGCACCCACACCCAAGCCTCCAGTAGTGGAGAAACCACCGCCCGTGCCTATCAAATCTCCTCCTAAGTCGGTGCCAGTTTCTCCTCCATACAAGTACAAATCTCCACCTCCTCCCAAACCAACACCTGCTCCATATGCCAAGCCTCCACCAGTGGAGAAGCCCCTTCCTCCTTCACCACCAAAATCATGGCCAACTCCTCTTCCTCCCCACCATGAACACCACGAGCACCATCAACACCATAAACCTTCTCCAGTGACCAAACCACCAAAAGCTGCTCCAACCCCACCAGAGAAACCATACGGATACAAATCTCCTCCTCCCCCAACCCATGTCGTAAGTCCTGCTCCCACCAAACCTGTACCCACCTTACCCCCGCCCCATCCCAAACCACCCGTTTACCCCTCACCACCCACACACCACTACTCTTACAAGTCTCCTCCGCCACCGCCATATTAGATTCTGACAAGCAACTGTGGAGCACCGTTGCGTACTGATAAGGTACATTATGATAGATCTTAGATATTTCTCCATGATATATGGTGTTTCATGGCATTCTGTAGAATGTTTCTGTTCATAAGGGTTGACTATTCCAAACAAGTTTTTATGGTTTACTCCTGCTACTGTAGATTTTTGTTTACATTATAATTATATATTTCTTAATGTGTATAGATTAAGTGCATTGTACTCTTTCGTTTGATCTCCAGCTTATCATATGTGTGTATTTTACTTGCAGTTAAATAGAGATTAGAGATACACCATGACGAAGTTGGGTATATTTCTCTAGCTGTAGACGCTGTTGAGAAGCTGAGTGCTGAGCTGGATTTCTACCTGAACTTTTCCTTTGATCTCATTTATCTAATTCTGTAATAAATTCGTTTGACCGTTGTCAGAATATAATAAAACCATCTAATGACGTGAGACGTGAGAATATATATGTGGTTCATTTGAGCAGCCAAATAATTTCGTATTTTATTGATTTAAGTAAAAAGATTTAAGATTTTATCGATTTAAGGTTTGCGGTATGAAAATCTGAAGGAAAAAGGTTACTAAAATAAAACAAAGTGATGCGTATACGATTCAAAGCAAAGGTTCGCGTATATTCTCGAAGGGGCCCTGTTTTTTATTTCCGATCGCACATTAATATTTACTAATAATAGTCGATATTAACTGAAAATATAAATTATGAAAACCATTACATGTAATTTTTAAGTCAAAGCAATATCACATAATTACCTGAGTGACGTAGAAGGAGGATCTAATGATTAGTGGCTCATAGCATGAATCACGTTATTCTCAATATAGTGTAATGAACACAAAACAGGCCATAACAGTCAAAGAGTAATGCAATATAGGTGTATCAATGCTGAAAACAATTTGATATGAGTGAATGGAAACTGAAATTAACTTTGAAAATGTAAAGCGAGTATTGTCCTGCTTCGGAGTACGGACTTCTAAATTCATCCACCAAGTTATATTGATCATGTGTACAAGATGATATATATTTGACGAACTATTGTTGTCGCCAGGTATACGCATTTCGGCCAAACCAAAAAAAGAATAAAATGTACTAATTTTATTTATTTATTTTTAAATCGCAAAAGATAGAAAGATACTATAACAATGTTGGGAATGGATTCACTATGCCATGTGATGGTGTTGAAAAGCCAAATGCATCCTTCATGTATTTCAAATGCATCCTTCTTATATTTCAAATGCATGCGCTTCAGCACATTCGCACTTTTATCCATTACAAAATGGACATGAAGAAAATTAATTTAGTCAGCGTAACGAAATTACACCAAAGGATCAATACAGAGTTAACACATTGGTATTTTAGGTTAAAATATTTTTAATTTTTTATTATTTTTTATGGTTAAATATACAAAGATCTGTTATATTCATATAGAACATGTGTTTAACCAGTGTTACATAGTGGCTCGTACTTATTTCTTGGTTTAAATATAATTAAATTAGAGTAAAAAAATTGACTCCATAATAATAACTTGATAATAATGTAGTTATAACTAATTCTAAAATCTCCATGAAAACACCATGTGAAATTTTAGTTCAATAAATACAATAAGGAAAAAAATGAAAAAATGCCTCTATTTTATTGCAAGCCCATAGAGAAAATTGAAAAAAAAAAAAAAAATCACACAAAAATTTAAATTAAATTATAAAACTAAACAAAATTGATAAATAAATTTGAAAATAACACAAACAAATTGCTTACAACAAACTTGACACAAAAGTCACTTCAGTGCATTGAATTTTAATTACAATTACTAAAATATGCAATGTAAAAACATTAGGAAGAGAGAATTTAAATTTTAAAATTATAACTTAATTGAAATAATTTTTGAATGCGAAAGAGAATTTAAATTTTAAAATTATAACTTAATTGAAATAATTTTTGAAATCTCAAAATCCCAGCTAAGGAACAAATTAATCATTCATGGAATAAGTTTTTTACATGATAAATTTAATAATTTTCACTTATAAATGTCTTTCAAATTTTATCATCATTCACAAATAATGCTTTTAAATGTTTTTCTATTTTTAAGGGTTAAAAACTTTTTGTTTAATTTTAAATAAATTTATATTATTAAAAAAATGATTTAAAATCAATGTTCATGGAATATTTAATTTTCAAAACCATTTAATTTCTAAAAATCTAAAAACATAAAATGAATTAACATAATCCATTAATAAACAATAATAATTTCCCCTAAACAATAATAATAATAAAGTGGATAAATGATCAGTACCCTCATCATTAATAGTCATTAATGAAGATTGCTCACCATCTCTTCATAATTCACTTCTTATATTGTATTTAATAAATTAATTTAAATAAAAAGAATTATAATTTTTTAATTATATTATTTTTATAATAAAATAAAATATATTTTCAAGATTAATAACTTGTTAGTGATAATGATAAAGGTCTATTAAGAATTATATTTGACGAAAAAAAGATTTATTTAGATTCTTTTTTAAATTTACTTGTGTATTGAAAATAATATTTCAAGATCATTATAATTTGAGAATGTCATAAAACTATTATAAAACTGGTATAAAAGTATATAAAAAATTGCTTTATCATATTCAATCTTTTTATATTTATAAAAATAATATATTTTATCATAATTTTTTTTTAAAATCTAGTTCTATTTTTCTATTTAAAAAATAAAAATAATTTTAAAATATTCTATTTATTAATTTTTATTTAATTTATTAATATATAAATGAAATAAACAACTTTGTGTACCATCGTTATCTCCTGCCATTAAATCTTTAATTAATTTAAATCTCTACACATTATTTTCACCCATCTTCTTATTTTATTGTTTCTCATCAACCGGAAGAAAAATAAAAATAAAAAATTAACAAAAAAAAACTAATATAATATTTTAATTTAAAATCTAATATTTGTTTTAAAATATTATATTTATTTATTTAATTAAACTTAATTGAGTAAATTGTTAATAAATTATGAGTAATGACTTATATATACTACTGCTAATAATTAAATAATGACTTTATGTATGGTGGGTTATGCATAACTTATGGCAAGATTAGATTGGGCATTAAATATGAATTAAATTAAATTCTTGCGCTTTATTTTCTCCAAACTTAAAATACTTAGCGTCGAGAATCGGTGGGAATTTATAGCATTCATGTTTGTATGTGGTGTATTCTGGAAGTCATGAGATTTCATGAGATTGTTTTAAGTTGTCGGCGTTGCGTTTCGAGATGCCGTGATAGAGTCGACTTTCAGAAGTTATAACTTTACTTCTGACGGTAAATTTGATTAATGCTCGGTAATCGGGAGTCGGTGTAGTACTGGCCACATATGCATCAAAGCCATGAAATCATGACAATATTGTAGAGGGGAGCCTTATTTCAGCTGCCATAGGCTCATTAATGTCTCCAGGCAGGAAATGTCGGACGCACGATGATCTACGGTTTTAATCCGCTAGCATTTCCTGCCTGGGCGCATTAATGGGCCTATGGCAGCTGAAATAAGGCTCGCCTATTGTACATACCTCTGTCATCATAGATGTAAACACAGATTTGTAGACACAAATTTTTAGGTGTTGGCCAATATGATGTGTAAATAAACGAAAAATGAAATAAAAAATAAAAAACTAAAAATGTCATTTTAGTAAATAAAAAAATATTTGTTATTTTAATCAAATTAATTCAAAGTCAACATAAAACTCAATGCATAATATATGCTGACACAGGTATAATAAGGAAAACTTTATGCATATTGGAATTATAAAATCAAGCTAAGACTCTCATAACCTTCAAAAATATAATCTATTCAAAATTGGGTTTTATTATTATGGGGTAAATAGTGTATTGTTTTCTAAACTAAAAATTATATGAAAGGATTGACAATTTAAGTTAGCACAAGTGGATTATATTTAAAATTTTACTTTTCCTTGGGAGGCATAAAATATCAAAGTCTCAAGAAGTTCAAAATTTATTATACAAAGATTAAAATATATGTCTAAAATTAAAGAAGAAGAAATTAGGGATGTAAAGAGACTTAATGGACTGGTATGAATCTATAGCTATGACATGGATGGGATCTTTGTGGTTGCCTAGAGTGTCTCTAGTTGGGGAGGGATGTCAAGGTGCTGCTCAATGCACTCCAACCACTGATTCACGTCCTTCATATGGCAGCAAAAGTGTTCCATGGAGTGAAAAAGATCTACCCGATGCTCATACCTATCTAGGAGAACCCTAGCTAAGGGAAATTTCATATGCCAATAAAAATCCACTATGTACATGTACCTATTAAAACACCCATGTGTGTGCCTAATGTCTAGCACGCAATCATACAACTAGAACCTTGATATCCAAGAGGTGGTGCCTTTGTGTGCCCCCCTCTCTATCGGCACACGTGAGCTCATTTTGAATAGGGCCTAGGGTAATCTCTGCAAATAGAGAAGCAACTTTCTCCTATTGTTGATAAGTATGTGTACTTCCTTCGCTAGCTCGCTCCTAGTAGTATGCCACTCTCCTCGGAACATGAGTGCATGGACGAGGCATGATGGGATCAAAAGAAAGGGGAAAAGGCCAAGGAACCAAAAGATGGACGTCAAGGGGTTGATAGAGACCCATACTTGTGGGAGTCTAGTGGAGCAAGACAAAGGCACAAATTCAACTAGGACAAAAGGGTGAGATTAACTACTGATAAAAGAGAATGGAGAGGAGTTGGTAAGGAAAAGTGCCTAGGGGGGGATCTATTTCCAGAGAAGGAGAGCCACAAGGAGGAGAGAGGAGCCCAAAGATGCAATGCAAATAGAATCAGCTAGAGTGTTAACACTAGGAGGTCATAGGGGCTCGCAGTCTGAGCAAATATACTATGAGTAGAAAAGAAAATAAGTAACCAAAAAATAAGAGGTGTGACAATGTGCAGAAATAAGGCTCACTCACAGTTACAAAACAACTCCATGGTGGTGGTATGCTTTGTCCAGCCTCGAAAGGTATCATAATCATTCATGTAATGATTTTTGGGCTCAAAACAAGGGGAATTACCGATGAGCTTATAGGGAAAGTATGGTAGCTTTGCAAAGAAAATCACTTAAGAAAATTGATAGCAATTTGCTTTAGAACTATGTCCCAAATTAGAAATGATAGGACCTTCCTCACTCAGTTTTCAGAGATGAACCAGAGTGCGTAGGTCCTCTTGTAGCAAGCTCTTGTAAATGACAAGAAGATGAATTAACAAAGGAACCCAATAATTTATTGCATAAGTCATTTCCTATTAATGCTTATGGAACGCGATCCTATAATGGCCAACATCATTGAAACTATGGAGTTCCAGAACCAAGATTGAATTTTTCCATGCTTGGTATTTGCATAGAATGATGCTTCATAGGAGAGAGGCTCTCACGTACATACTGGAGAATTAGGCTGCAGCCAAAGAAGATGTGACTAGTGTGGATTCTATCGAGGTGTTTAATTACCATCTTGAGTGTTTTCAAGTGGCATCACCTCATACCAATCCAAGCCTTTAACATCCCCTATGGGTGTGTGTTGTAGCATGCCATGGTCTCTTGGCGAGTTGCAACAACAACAACCTAACCCCCACCCTTTTGCTCAGATAACACCCCATTTGGGAGTAGCATGCATGTCTACATAAGTTTCCAACACATTTTCATAAGAGGAGAGTCCTACAGGTGGCTTCGAGTGGATGAAATTATAGCGAAGAGTCTAGACTTCCATAATTAGTAAGCATATAAGCAACCTTATTCCTTCATCAAGAGACATTGGAAGGAATAATGAACAAAAAATTAGTGATTAGGGAGGAGAACATATATAATAATTCTTCCAACCACCAACAAATGGAAATTTTGGGCATAGGAGTTCCATTTTGGAGTTTATGGAGCATGTTGATGATAAGTTGGGAGTCCCTTTCCACTAAGAGCTTGGATAACCCCTGTGTTTTCCCTATTTCTAGTCTTGCAATAAGTGCAATGAGTTATACACCATTTTTCCTATTTAGGCCAAGCATACAATAGTATATGAAGAGTGGACAATCAAGGTGGCTTCAAAAAATGCCACCATAACCTATTGGACACAAATTCCATTTTGAAGCACCATCGAAATTTAGTTTGAGGAAGGAGAGGGTCGAGGGAGACCGAACATTAGGGATAGTAAGATTAAGAAAATGACTTGATACGGGAAAGGAGATAGGCTTCTTGACTGTATGCTTGCTTGCATTTGGGGGACTATGGGAGGGAAATAATGGTTTCTTTTATATTTCTAAGAATGGAAATCTAAATAGAGTTGAGGTGAATAAATATTTCATTGAACACTTGATTATTACACTCCTTCCAAATCACCCATATTAGAAATATGGGAGAGAGCATCCAAATACAATGGAGAATTGAATTGGACAAGGCATGATACCACCAATGTGCGATGGTGTTAGGACTATCAAGAGGTTCTACATTTTAGCGAGTGAGGTATTCTTCTAATAAAAGCTACAGGAAGTTGGAGAAGGCACAACTATTGAATAAATGTTTAATACTTTCCAAGTTGAGAATATAGAGGGGGCATCTAGAGGTTGATTTTTTGTATGTTGTCACATGTTAAGGTACTTTTTTGAAATAGGGGCCATAGAAAAAATGGTATTTTTGGCCATGTGTTTTGTTTCCATATTTCTATCCAAATATCATATGTTGGTATTTCTTGATTCTCATATTCTAAATGATAGGCTTCACTTATGGAAGAGGAACCTTTTGAACTATAGCCCCATCAAAGTTTATCTGAATGGGAGGAGTAGGGGATTAATCTTTTTTGGAAATTACATTAGAATTACTACCAGAATTTTCCCTATGGCTTGGGATGCTAGCCTTTTGAAGGTAACCATTATCTCCATTGTTTACTTGTGTTTAGAAAAATCCAATAATAATTAGTTTTATTAATCCTTTGTTTTTCGTCTACATACCCATATTTTCCAGTTGTTGTTGATGTCATAGTTTAGCCATTTTCTTCCATGAGTTATTCCAAAACAAAGTAGTGAAGACATCCTTGACTTCCTTAAAGGAATTCTACTGAATTAGGTGTATTCCCTTTCTAGCCATGGTCCATATGGATGAATAAGAGAGTTGAAAGTGTATTCGGATAAGATGTTGTGTGGTTTGTGTGGGGGGCATATTTTTATGCCATATGAATTTCTAGATATTTGAGTCTCCTTGTATCCATATCCACTATGAATTTTCTCCCCAATACTATTGCCATGGTGGTGGGGTTGTGCAATCCCAGTCCTACTTTTAGTTATGGCTAACAAATTTTATCCCATGCAATTGAGGACCATTTTTTTCTCTATGTTGGCACCACCCTATAGGAAGGAGCATTGTATTCGATGAAGATCTTGTAAGATCGAGGTCGGCACCATGAGTGTCAAGTATAAGTAAATGCAGAGGGTTTGAAGCATCAATTTTAGAAGTTCTATCCTCTTAGCAACATTGAGGGATCAGAAATACCATACTTACGTCTTTTTACTAGTTTTGGATAACAATTCTTCCCATAGGCTCCATTTGAGGGAGTTTTCAATTAATGGAGCATTCATGTACTTTGAGGGGAGTTTTATTATTTTGAACTCTAGGATTCTTGGAATATATATGTAAAAAAAGAGAAAAGCATTAAAAGAGAATGCTTGAGACTTGGTCTTATTGATTTCCACACTTAAATATTGTGAAAACCACTCCAAAATTTGTGTGAAATTTCTTGCCTCATGAATGAAGTGCCCATGCCCATGGTATCATCAAAAAATTGTGGATGAGCTATTGGGATATCCTCTCCAAATAGACACAATCCTTTAATTCTATTCTTTGAACCTATTTCTTTGAGAGCTCTCCTGAGTCCTTCTATGAGAAATATGACAAGAAATGGTGAAAGTGGGAATCCTTGCTTAAGGCCTTAGGAGGATTAAATGGATTTCTAGGGGAACCGTTAACTAGAATGGAAAATAAAGTCGAGGAAAACAAATTGATAATCTAGTATATCAATTCTTGATTAAATCCAAAAAATCCTAAAACGTTGAAGAGGTACTGCCAATTTAGCTTGTCGAAAGCTTTTGAAAGATATTTTCAAACTAGGCTAGGTTTTTATATAGATATATAGATATATCTTACAATTATCTTATGTAAACATAAGATAATTATAATTAGATAATTACTTAAAAAATAAGTTATATTATAGTCTCTATGGGTTAGCTAGATTAGTGATCATTGTGATATGAAGTCTTGGTGAAGTAAGTGGTTGTAGGTTCAAATCCCCCTCATGAGTCGTGTGGTATGTGCATTCAGACGTGCTAGTGATAGAAGGCAGAATCAACTAATGTCATGTGAGTACGAGCCCAAACCCGTGTAACATGACTATGAACTTGACCGAGTTGAAAAATCCTTTAGATATATATATAATAAGATGGTAAAAAAACCATAAATAGTTAATTTTAAGTTAAATTAAAAAATATATATTTTAAGTCGATAAAAATTATTATAATTAACTGATTAATATTAACCTTCATCCATCTTAAATCTAGATCTGCCAAGTTTCTAGACGGATCATAAACCCATGGAATGACTAAGTGGAATTTATCTTAATAATAATTATTTTTTAATTTTAATTTAATTTTAAATATTTGACCAAGTCAACATAACATATTGCAATACATAACACTTAATGTTTTACAATATTAGTGCCATAAATCATCTCTAGCCTCAATAAAGTTAAAATAGTTATTCTAATTACTAGTTAAGAACACATGTAGTAAGACAATACATATTCCATAATTTTAATTTAGTTAGGAGTAACTATCTGAGTGAGATGGTAAAGATTTCACTTTCATGGAATATGTTAGAATATTCACAATTTATCTACAAGTTAATTATGCTCTTTTAATTAATTTGTCTCAAATTAATTAATTAGAAAAAAATGTCATATCAACACGTCATACTGCGTATGTGGTATTTGCAAATCACCATATTAATTCATGGTATTGTAACAAGAGTTATTTACAAATTAAAAATTTCCATGGTAATGTGTGCGATATATATATATATATTTCAAAAATCATATCTTACTTTTAAATTTTCGATTTTAAATAATAATTTGAAAATTAAATTTACACTATTAATATGTTCCATAACATTAATGAAAGTGAATTACATATTTTTTATAGATTGACTAACTATTTCAAAAAGCGAGAACAAATTTCACTTCAAACCTTTATGTTAGCATATAACTTTAACCCCCATATAAATGAATTATTACATTTAATTTCAATTTAATTTCTTATTCAAAAATATTATAAAGTATTACGAAAAATTATTTGATTTTTTGTTTTTATTAACCACAAATAATAAAATTAATATTTTTTTTGTTTGATAATACCAAACGATAATGCAAAATATTCTTTAAAAATATTAATAATAAAGAGTAATTGAAGAATGTCTTACTAGAAAATGGAATTTTGTAAGACACACAAACTGGAAACAAACTCAACAATATATTAATGAATGTCTCAAATAATGATGTACATATAAATACAACAAGAAACCGTTCAATCAGTTCTCGGGTTTTCTTGGACTCTAATAACCAATTACCCTAATACAAACTAACCCAAGGATTAGTTGTTTGACATTCCCCCCTTAATCCGAAGGGATATACCCAGGTCCAAGAATGCAAACTCAAAATGTAGTAATTCATCTCGGCCAAAAGCTGAATGTCTCTTAGAAATTGTTTTTAAGGATGACCACAAACTAAGATGGGAGACTTCAAGGTATCAGCCAAAATCAACTATTGAACCTACATAGCAGTTTTGAGAACAAAAAATGTGGTTTTAAGATGATCACAAACTTTGGGACTATCACAACAGTTCCTCGAAAAATTATGAATCTGGAAGTGCTCATTCACAAACAACTCAATCAATTGAAGTCTCACAACTTTGACTGTAACTAGTACACATTTTGGTTCATGATGTGGATCTTTGACTCAGGCTCGCTTCACATCTCGAACTTGTAGCAGACCACCACCCTTGTCAGATACAGGGTGAGAATTATTATTCATCACTATAAGGCTCGTCAACACACTCGAGAAAATCCTTCTATATGACCTGTATATCTTCTTGGATGCTTTCGACCATTCCCAAGAAGCAATCCATCCAAAAATTATTTTTTCTCTTGTAGTATTCTTCTTTTTGGAACATCTATCTGAATGGTGATTAGGATTTCCAAAATTCACACGGGTGAAGATCAAAACACTAATATTTCACATGTCCAACTTTGTTACACTGTTGGCATCTATCAAATTTTTCTGGAACAACACCATCCAAAAATCTCGAGCTTCGAAATTGTATTAGATTAGAAAAATCTAGAATGTGAAAAGATTCATTCAGGATATGATTGTTATAACCTAGACCAGTTCTGTGTTTATTGTGTGTAATCTCTTCCCATGGTTGTATAACAAGTTTCACATTGGAACTTCTAACCGCATCCAATCTTTCTCATGAAAAAAACTTCATTTCTCTGATCATTCTATGACTGATGAATAGGCTCAAACAAACTGTTGTTCTGCATAAGAACAATTTCAGAATTATTCTTTTGTAATTCATGTAGTTCATCTCATTGAAACTATGACTCTAGCTCCAAGAATTCATTTTTTCTGTTAGTATTTTGAAAACATGATTGGATGTCAGAGAGCATGTCCTTCCTAACTTGGACACTGTTATGAAGATTATATGACATTAAAATTCTTAATAGTTGTAACAAATTATAGATTATGAACTTTTTCTTTGGCTCACTATTGGAAACACTTGCAATAAAATTTGAAAAGGGTGTCAGTTACCTTCGAGAATGTACCCAATACAAACAAATTTACAATGATTTAACCGGGTGTCAGGTTCAACTGATCATGCACCCATCAATAATACAAATTCAAGTAAAATATGAATAACATGTAGTACAATTTCTTCCAAAATTATCATGACAAGGGTTTGAACTTGTGACCTCTAATACATCATGTAACTATATGAACTTGGCTAACTACAATATCCTTTTCCCTTCTTGAGTTTACATTCATAAATTCTATAATTTAATCTTAATCAAATCCAAATCAAATATCAAAAAATATTCTAATGCCAACAGCTTAAATATCGGAGCATTCTAACCATGACATCAAAGTCATAATTCTAGACAGTTTTACCTAGTGTGTCGTGTGGTCTTTTCTCCTCTGCAAATTTTATTTCTTCCACGCACTCTTCTTTGAACTTGTGACCACATATGCGAGACGTTTTCTTCACCAAATTGTTTCAGAGAGTAGGAGGTCATCATATATCTCAATGATCATTAATCACTTATGCCTTTTCTTGATTTTATGATCATAAATGGTATAATTTAAACTTTACCAAAACAAAATCAACGGACAAAAAAAAATAAAAACTAATGTCAAGAGGCTCCAATTATGAGGATGATCATTGCATATATTTCTTTCTAAGTCAAATAAATAAAAACCAAACATTACCATAGTAGTTTTTTTTAATTTTCTCCTCTATGTAAAATGTGAGATGGAATTGATCCGTGAGCAGAGACAAAAACCAAAATCTAAGGTTGGTTGTGGGTTATTTGTCATTCTAACATCCAAGGTTAAAAAAAAAAAACGCTCGACACTCTACCCTTACAGCAGAAACAAATTCAGAATGAGCATCAATCATAATGCAGTAGTTCCATACTATTGCAGACCCACATTCCATACTCTTTCAAAACAACTTGATAAACATTAAAATGATAAATTAGAAAATCCTACTAACTAAGTTAATATTAAGAAATATGTGAGAATGACAAATTACTTTCAAATGTTCTTAACATATTTTTATACCACGCCAATACATGCCATAAATAATAAGAAAGAGTTTCCATAAATAATAAGCATAAAGAGTTTCATGGGAGACTTGAATCAATAAAAAGGCTTTGACTAAATAAATGAAAATTTAGTCAAGAAGTAGTTCTCACATTTTTCAATTTTGCAAATTTTTGTTATAATAAATATAGAAGTGGTACAAGTCTTAATGAAAAGGGTAATTTATTTTATTATCATTGCGAATTGTTTCGGGATTAGTTTTGAACTACCCTGCATTTGACAAGCAACTCCATGTTCTATGATCATAAGCATCAAAGCACAAGTAGTGTAACAAAGTGGTAGTCTAGCGAATAATTCCATTTTTAAACCCGTTTTTGTATATATTCATAAGCATCAAAGTACAAGGATTGTAACATAGTGGTAGTTGAGAGAATAATTCCTTTTTAAACCCATTTTGTATATTTTTCACCATTATCTCATTTGGTAGAGAGAAAAAATAGATAAAGATAAGAAAACTCATTTGCAACCTTAATTTGACACTCGTAAATCACATATTTTTGAAAAACTCTCATTAAATTATGTACATAGTCTATTCGTTAAACATCTGCTTCAGATAGGTAATGGATCTATGACTCAACAACCTTCGATCAAACATGTTACATGTTGACGTCAGGTTAGTGGGAATTACGCAAAGCATCAGGATTCAGGAATGGTCAATTACCTTATTTCCTTCCAACCACAGATTACGTCAACGCCGCCGACCCCCATTTGGCACATGAAGAGCACTTTCTTTCCATTTTTGAATGGAATACCAACTCTGGATAACGATGACGCCTACAAGTCTATATTGCATGTAGGAAAACGCGTATGTGTAGGAGCGTCAACATGTGTTGACTTTGATGTGCATTTGGTGCCCACAACACCGACTGCCTAAATAAAGATGTAATATAGAATTAGGTTTATAGATTTTTTTTAGAATTATGTGATATAATATTTTATTTTTTAATAAATTATGTTTTTTGAAAAATAAATTCATAAGATATTGAGATTGTTTAGATTATATAACATGTGATTAAATAAACATAATAAAAAATAATAATTTAATGAAATGTCCCATGACACTCACTATTTCTATACAATTTAAAAACGATAAATTATGCAGCAACATTCAAACCACCCAAGCAATACGTCAACTGGCCAGACTGGAGCGACTGAGAATACAACACCCAAAAAAAATAATAACAATTTCACTTTATGTGCAATAATCACAACGCACTGTATGCCATTTTTAAAGGTTACGCAAAACTTTCCAGTGTCAGCATTATCCTCACAATCATAACATAACATTATAATGGTGTGCCATGTGCTGACATATAAGGCTGCCGATATCGGAGAATGAAGTTTTTAATTTAGAAGACGGATTAATAATTCTCTTCGACTTTTATTTACGAGAAAATTAAAAATATACACAATGTGCCACAAAACGGTATTGAGATAAATATTTTTTAAGTTTATTAAGTGTTGGTATGAAATATTATTTTCTAGATGTTTACCAATTATATGGATATAAATTTAAAATTCAGTTGAGTAAAAATTTATAAATTTAATGAGATAAATATTTTTTAAGTTTATAAAGTGTAGGTATGAAATATTATTTTCTAGATGTTTACAAATTATATGGATATAAATTTAAAATTCAGTTGAGTAAAAACTTATAAATTTAATGAGATAAATATTTTTTAAGTTTATAAAGTGTTGGTATGAAATATTATTTTCTAGATGTTTACAAAATATATGGATATAAATTTCAAAATTCAGTTGAGTAGAAATTTATAAATTTAAAATTCAATTGAGTAAAAATTTAAAACTCAGTGAATGAGTATGTTATTAAATAAATTTAATTTTAATTATTTTTAATTAATATAAATTTTATTAAAAAGTATTATTTTTTATTTAATGAGTAAAAATATTAATTATGAAATTATGTTTTTTTTTTTTTTTTTTTAATTTGGTTTAGTTAAAATTAATACAAATAATAAGAATTTCATATATATGAAATTATGTTAATTCATATATATGAAATTATGTTAAATAATTATGTAATCATGAGTTAGATTTAATCTTGAAAATCAGTTAATTAGTATGTTATTAGATAATTTAATTTTAATTAATAGAAATTTTATTAAAAATTCTTTTTTTATTCAAGGAGTGAAAACACTAATTATGAAATTATATATTTTTTAAGGATTTGGTTTAATTAAAAGAAATACAAAAGTTATGATTATCAAATCTAAGAAAGACACTTACACTAATTTTGTGTATGACAATAGCAATTTGGAGGAAGTGCCTTTTTACAAGTACCTAGGAATTGATATTCATCACAAACTCAACTGGAACTATGGCATCGAGAAAAAGATTAATGGAGGGTGGAAAGCTTATTTTGGTCTTGAAAATAAGTGTAAAGCAGCAAACCTTGTGACGTGTGATAAAAAGAAGCTCCTCTTTGAAACTTTAGTCACTCTTGTTATCTTGTATGGATGTGAGGTTTGGGTTGCAGCATCTCTAGAGAAACCTCCAGAAATTTTGAGCAAATCCAGAAGCGTTTTATAACGTATAACCTCAAAATTACAAGGAATACACCCTATCCTATTCTCCTTATAGAAGTGGGTCTTCCCCTATCGAGAGCCTAGCTATGATTAGGCTCCTTTTGTACAAGCACAAAATCAATAACATGGGAGAACATAAGATTCCCAAGGTAGCTTTAAATTCCAGCCAAAACCAACTAAGGCTCAAACCAGGTTGGTATAAAGATACCAAGGCTTGGTTAAACCATTGGGAGATCAACGAAAGTGTTGCATGGCAAAATATTAATAACATTAAGAATATTTTTACTTCTAAGTTTAAAGAGAAAATGTGGCGTGAGAAAGATTTAGAGCCTAAAAGAAAATTAAGATATTATAAGGAGGTCATCAACCCTACTCTAAAAGATCAAAAGTATCTCTCTGTTTTAACTAGCTCGAAGAAAAAAATTAATATAGCCAAGATAAAAACAAACTCTCATGAGCTCCATAGTGAAACAGGTAGTTGGGTATTTCCTAAAACACCATGGGTGGAAAATATTTGCCATCTCTGTGAGAATATGAACATTGAGAATGGAAATCACTTCCTCTTAGAATGCCCTGGGTACACCCACATTAGATCTCAGTTTCATAATCTTTGTTGCAATACCGACTTTCCTAGCTTTTTAACATGTCAAAAGTATATTGAGCTTAGGACGCTTCTCTCCAAGCTCTTTGAGCATAAGAGTACAATTTTAAAACAAACTAAATAATTCTTTTCTTTAGGTCCAATAGACCAAGGTTTGGTAGGACCATAGGCTTTAACCATCATCATCATTCATATATATATATAATTTAAAAAAATATTTAATCTTGTACACCCACATTAGATCTCAGTTTCATAATCTTTGTTGCAATACCACTTTCTTAGCTTTTTAACATGTCAAAAGTATATTGAGCTCAGGACGCTTCTCTCCAAGCTCTTTGAGCATAAGAGTACAATTTTAAAACAAACTAAATAATTCTTTTCTTTAGGTCCAATAGACCAAAGTTTGGTAGGACCATAGGCTTTAACCATCATCATCATTCATATATATATATATATATATATATATATATATATAATTTAAAAAAATATTTAATCTTGAGTTGGATTTAATCCTAAAGTTCAAAATTTTTCATTATCTCACAATTTTGAATCCTCCATATTATTTATTTTGAAACTAAGAGAACATACTTCAAATTATTTACTTTAAAACTAAGAGAACAAAAATATGAGATAAAAGGATGTAGATATCACTTCAAAGGGTTGATGTCAATTAAATCTAATGCAATTTCCAAATAAATTTAAAAATAAAAATATCAATTTACATAATTAAAATTATGAAAAAAAATTATATTATTAAAAAAATTATAAAAATAAAAAATTATAAAATAAACTATAAAATAAAACTTTATAAAAAGTTTGCTAAATTAATATTTATTTTCAATAAAGTATGAATTATAAAAATATAAAATTTATAAAATAAGTTATAAAATAAAACTTTCTAAAACATTTACAAAATTATTATTCATTTTCAACAAAGTATGAATTATTACAGCTTAAAATTTCTAATAAATATATATTATTTTTTTCACACAATAAAATAAATTACAAACTAAGGTGGTTTATAAAGCTAAAAAGTTATTTTAGTAGAATAAAAATTATTATATTAATGGTATATATAAATCATCAAGGATATTCTATAATCAAATAAGTTGTTTTATTTTAGAAGTTTTGCTAACTTGGTTTCTATATTTTTAAAATTTTAAATCAATTTATTATTAATTTTTAAACTATAAGATAATTATTGCTTTTAAATTGGTTCACTTACTACAAATCTCTTAATGTTTCTATTATTTATATCTATGTGATATTCATTTAGCCTATTTTTTATTAAATTACATGAACTCTTTATAATTTTTGCAATCTGGTTCATAAAACCATAAATATATGTAATTTTTAATATTATCAATATACACATTTTAATCTCAAGAATTTTTAATAATTTCATAAATCTACTTTTCTTTATATCCAATATTTATAAGCCTATTGTGATATTCCAATCGTTATCTCTTATTCGAAACTGTTATCTCTTACTATATACAAGGTAGGTTAAAAAATCATCTTTTTCCTGCTTAGCGAGTACGTATACTTGGGAATAGGCAAATTTCCTCTTTTTTTTTTCCACTGAAGTGCATATTTTCAGATTGGTGGTTAGATGTATGTGGCTGTCCCGGTGATTTTAATGTCGAGCTGTCTATTTCTAAGATGTGACTAATTGCAACATACATTATGTAGGTATGTAGATAACCTTTTTGACTTAGACATTAAGTTGTAAATTTTTAAATTATTATAAATGACCATTAATTTTATTTTTAAAAGCTTCTGACGCTCTGCTCGTTGCACATGCAATTGCCTACCGACAAGATCCGAATAGCGAACGAATTACAAAATGAAAAATATAATCTGCTAATGCGTCCCAGATGGAAACGCGAAAACATAAAGGAGATAACTCTGAAAGAGACTGTGACTGAAAAATAAACTCACGTGAAGCAAGTAACCACTTGCACACGACTTTCAGAACTCCAGGAAAGGTATCTGGGCAGTTACCAACTTTACCTTGAAATTCATTTAAATAGTAAAACAATGTCCAGGAATGTCATATGACAGGCAAACCAGCTTTACAAGATTATTAAATACCACGTTCCATTGGGAAGCTTCTCACCGAACATCCTCATCCCCTCAACCTCTCTTGACTGCTATAAATATAAATCATCTGTGACAATCTTATCGGACCCAGTCCGGCTTCTCGATCTCTTTATTGCCGAAAAAAAGGATGGGTATTCTTGCCGGGATGTCTTTCATCTCCAAGTTATTGCTTCTTTTGATTGCTGGCAGCATTTGTGCTGCAAATCCATCAGCTGCTTCATACTATAAATCCCCACCTCCGAAGCCATACCTTTACAAATCTCCTCCTCCTCCATCTCACAGTCCATCTCCAATCCATTATAAGCCGCCCCCTGCACCCACACCCAAGCCTCCAGTAGTGGAGGTACCACCGCCCGTGCCTATCAAATCTCCTCCTAAGTCGGTGCCAGTTTCTCCTCCATAGAAGTAAAAATCTCCACCTCCTCCTAAACCTACACCTGCTCCATATGTCAAGCCTCCACCAGTTGAGAAGCCCCTTCCTCCTCCTTCACCACCAAAATCATGGCCAACTCCTGTTCCTCCCCACCATGAACACCACGAGCACCATAAACACCATAAACCTTCTCCAGTGACCAAACCACCAAAACCTGCTCCAACCACACCTGAAAAACCATACGGATACAAATCTCCTCCTCCCCCAACACATGTCGTAAGTCCTGCTCCCCCCAAAGTAGTACCCACCTTACCCGCGCCCCATCCCAAACCACCAGTCTATCCCTCACCACCCATACAGCACTACTCTTACAAGTCTCCTCCGCCACCGCCATGTTAGATTCTGAGTAGCAACTGTGGAGCACCGTTGCGTACTGATAAGGTACATTATTGTTCTTTATAAGTATTATTTGATAGATCTTACATATTTCTCAATGATATATGGTGTTTCATGCCATTCTGTAGAATGTTTCTGTCCATGAGGGTTGATTATTCCAAACAAGTTTTTATGGTTTACTCCACCTACTGTAGATTGTTGTTTGCGTTCTAATTATATATTTCATGATCTGTATAGATTAACCGCATTGTACTCTTTCGTTTGATCTCCAGCTTATCATATGTGTGTATTTTACTTGCAGTTAAATAGAGATTAGAGAGACACCATGACGAAGTTGGGTATATTACTGTAGCTGTAGACGCTGTTGAGAAGCTGAGTGCGGAGCTGGATCTCTACCTGAACTTTTCATTTGATCTCATTTATCTAATTCTGTAATGAATACGTTTGACCGTTGTCAGAATATAATAAAACCATCTAATGACGTGAGACGTGAGAATATGTATGTGGTAATTTCGTATTTTATTGATTTAAGTAAAAATGTTTAGGATTTTATCGATTTAAGGTTTGCGGTATGATAATCTGAAGGAAAAAGATTACTAAAATAAAACAAAGTGATAGCGTATACGATTCAAAGCAAAGGTTCGCGTATATTATCGAAGGGGCCCTGTTTTTTATTTACGATCGCACCTTAATTATTACTAATAATAGTCGATGTTTTTTGAAAATATAAATTATGAAAACCATTACATGTAATTTAAGTCAAACAATATGACATGAGTGACGTGGAAGGAGGATGTAATGCTTAGTGGCTGATAGCATCCATCACATTATTCTCAATATTAGAGTGTAATGAACACAAAACCGGCAATAACAGTCAAAGAGTTACGCAATTTAGGTGTATCGATGCTGAAAACAATTTGATATGAGTGGACGCTGTTGAGGATAATTTGCCTTCATCAAAGGCCTGCCATACAGAAATTAAGGCCTGACATTCATGACAGCACTGTCCCTTAATTCTAGGAGTAAATTATGTAAATTTCTCTGCTAATTGATATGAAATTAGTATGTAATTATCTCTCTTTAATTATAAATAAGAATCCTCACCACAATTACAGTGTGGCGGTTTATTCAACCTTATCATGGTATCAGATTTCAGGTTCTGTTTGTGTGCAGTCTGAAGGTTGATCGGTGGTCAAGTGTGGAGAAAGAAGACAGCTGCCATCCGAGAGCTATTGAGCTGCTGTTGACCTGTGTTCGGAGCTGATTGAGCTTGCAAGAACAAGGAGCGTTCAATCTGAAGTTTTAGGCAGTGGTTTGCAGCTTGTTTCTTGCTTCCTTCTGCCATTTTTTTTGTTGTTCTATCCTTTCCTCCCCATGGCTACCGAAACCTCCCTTCTTCCTTTCAACACCTTAATTCATATGATCACCATTAAACTTTCCTCCACCAATTATCTCCTTTGGAAGAGTCAACTTCTTCCTCTTCTTGAGAGTCAGAATTTGTTGGGTTATGTTGATGGCACCATCGTACCGCCCCCTCAGTTTAATCCTGCTACTTCTCAGACACCCAATGACAAGCACCTAGAGTGGAAATCTGCAGATCAACGTCTTCTCTGCCTTCTTCGTTCCTCCCTCACTGAGGAAGCCCTGGCAGAGGTTGTTGGCCTCTCTACTGCACGTGAGGTTTGGCTTGCTCTGGAGAACACCTTCAACCACCGTTCGAAGGCCCGCAAAATCCATCTCAAGGACGAACTTCAGCTGATGAAACGCGACACCAAATCTGTTGTTGACTATGCTCGTGCGTTCAAAGCCCTCTGCGATCACCTTCATGCAATTGGTCGGCCCGTTGATGGCACTGATAAGGTGCACTGGTTTCTCCGCGGCCTCGGCACTGATTTCTCCAGCTTCTCCACTGCGCAGATGGCGCTCACGCCTCTTCCCAGCTTTGTCGACCTAGTTTTCAAAGCTGAGAGCTTTGAGATTTTCCAAAAGTCACTCGAGCCCACTGCTCCTCCTGCTGCCGCGTTCACAGCTGCCAGTCGTGGTCCTGAACGGTCAACCCAGCGCAACTCCTTCCGCAACTTCCGTGGCCAAACCCCTACAAATCGTGGTCGTGGTAACTCTGCAAATCGTGGTCGTCATTCCTCTGGTCCAGGACGTCGCCCTCCCCACTGCCAAATCTTCCGCCTTGATGGCCATTATGCTGATCGCTGCAATCAGAGGTATGTCCGTACTGAGTCAACTGCTCATCTTGCCGAAGCCTTCACCAGTTCCTGTTCTCTCAATGATGCAGTGGTCTCTGATTGGTTCTTGGACACTGGAGCTTCAGCCCATATGTCTAATGACCCATCTCACTTGGACCAGTCCACTCAGTACAATGGTAAGGATTGTGTAATTGTGGGAAACGGTGCCTCCTTACCCATTACACATACTGGTACCCTCTCTCCTGCTCCAAATATTCATTTATTAGATGTCTTGGTTGTTCCCCATCTCACCAAAAATATTTTGTCAATTAGTAAATTAACCTTTGATTTTCCCTTATCTGTTACTTTTACTAATAATCTTTTCTCTATTCAGAATCTTCAAACGGGAAAGGTGGTAGCAACCGGTAAGAGAGATGGCGGCCTATATGTGCTGGA
Organism: Pinus albicaulis; assembly: GCA_034641835.2. Taxonomy (NCBI): domain Eukaryota; kingdom Viridiplantae; phylum Streptophyta; class Pinopsida; order Pinales; family Pinaceae; genus Pinus; species Pinus albicaulis. The sequence goes on from CM076581.1 coordinate 1,553,051,723, forward strand.
GCATAGCAACTCTGCTTTCTTTTCTGTCCTTAAAAATAAATCTTTACATGCTTCCTATGATTTATGGCATGCTCGCCTTGGACATGTAAATCACTCTGTTATTTCGCATTTAAATAAACAAGGACTTCTTTATCTTACGTCTTCATCGCCCTCTCCCACATTATGCAGTACCTGTCAACTTGCGAAAAATCATCGCTTGCCTTATTCACGTAATGAACATAGGTTGTCTCATGTATTAGATCTTATTCATTGCGACTTATGGGGCCCTTCCCCCGTCAAATCCAATTTGGGGTTTGTCTATTATGTTATTTTCATTGATGATTATTCACGATTCACTTGGCTTTATCCTTTAAAATTCAAATCTGACTTTTATAATGGTTTCACTCAATTTCAAAAATTTGTGGAAACTCAATATTCTGCTCGCATTAAAATTTTTCAAAGTGATGGCGGAGGTGAATTCACTAGCACTAGCTTTCAAACTCATCTTCGTACAACCGGCATTCACCATCAGCTTTCCTGTCCCTATACACCCGCCCAAAATGGTCGTGTTGAACGCAAGCACCGCCACGTGACCGAGACTGGCCTAGCCCTTCTTTTTCACTCTCACCTTTCTCCTCGCTTCTGGGTTGACACTTTCAGCACTGCAGCTTACATCATCAATCGGTTGCCAACACCGCTTCTTGGAGGTAAGTCACCATTTGAACTTTTATATGGTTCTTCTCCAAATTATGAAAATTTCCATCCCTTTGGTTGTCATGTTTATCCTTGTTTACGTGCTTATATGCCTAACAAATTTTCCCCACGCAGCATTCCCTGCATTTTTTGGGGTTACAGTCCCTCTTATAAAGGGTTTCGTTGCCTTGACCCCGTCACCTCTCGGCTCTATATCACCTGACATGCTCAATTTGATGAAAATAATTTCCCTTTCATCGATACCTCTCATGCTCAGCCCCTTTCTTCTCTACAATTTTCCCACTTTCTGGAACCTCGTATTTTACATACTGACCCTCCTCCGTCATCCCCTGCACCACATTCTCCGCATATTACTCAATCCGGATTTAACCCATGTGCTATATGTACTGATCCAGTGGAAGAATATTTGCAGGCTACTGATTCCTTTGCAGGTCCCTCTTCATCACCACCAGCTTCTAGTCCACCTCCCACTGAGGCACGGACCGCTCCTCATGTTCCTGCGCCAACAATTTCGCTAGGGTCTCACCCTATGATCACACGAGCTAAAGATGGTATTTTCAAAACTCGTCATCCAGCAAACCTTGGTGTCTTGGGCTCATCTGGACTTCTTTCTGCTCTTCTTGCCTCCACTGAACCTAAAGGATTCAAATCTGCTGCTAAGAATCCTGCCTGGCTTGCTGCCATGGATGAAGAAGTTCACGCTCTGCAAAATAATCGCACCTGGATTTTGGTTCCTCGACCTGCAAACACCAATATTGTGGGCTCCAAATGGGTGTTCCGGACCAAATATCTTCCTGATGGATCCATTGAGCGATTCAAAGCTCGCCTTGCTGCCAAAGGATATACCCAGGTACCTGGTCTTGATTACACCGACACCTTTAGTCCTGTTATCAAGGCCACTACTGTCCGTGTTGTTCTTTCTCTTGCTATTACCAACAAGTGGCCTATTCGTCAACTTGACGTCAAGAATGCGTTCCTCAATGGCACTCTCACTGAAAATGTTTATATGGAACAGCCGCCTAGGTACATTGATCCTCGCTTTCCTAATCATGTATGTCTGTTAAAGAAACCTCTATATGGTCTCAAGCAAGCTCCTCGTGCCTGGTTCCAGCGCTTCAGCTCTTTTCTTATTCAACTTGGTTTCTATTGCAGTCGCGCTAACCCTTCTCTATTTGTCTTTCATAAGCAATCTGACATTATCTATTTGCTTCTTTATGTTGATGACATTATTGTTACTGGCAACAACACCTCTCTTCTTGACAGCTTTATTTGTAAACTCAATTCTGTGTTCGCCACTAAAGATTTGGGTCCTCTCAGTTACTTTCTTGGCCTTGAAGCTTCGCGAACTGCAGAAGGTCTCTTTCTCAGTCAGCTGAAATATGCACGGGATATTCTTACTCGCGCTCAGTTACTTGACAGTAAACATGTCCATACTCCCATGGTTGTCTCCCAACACTTGTTTGCTGATGGCCCTCTGTTTTCTGATCCCACTCTTTACAGGTCTCTCGTTGGAGCACTACAATACTTGACCATCACGCGCCCAGACATTGCTCATGCTGTCAACTCTGTTAGTCAATTTTTGCATGCTCCAACTGAAGATCAATTTCTTACTGTTAAGCGTATTCTTCGCTATGTCAAGGGCACCCTCCATTTTGGCCTTACATTTCGCTCATCTGCTACTCCTGGTGCTCTAGTTGCTTACTCTGATGCTGACTGGGCAGGCTGTCCAGACACTCGCCGCTCTACCTCTGGCTACTCTATTTATCTTGGTGACAATTTGGTCTCTTGGAGTGCTAAGAAGCAACCTACTGTATCTCGTTCCAGTTGTGAATCTGAATATCGTGCTCTTGCAAACACTGCTGCCGAACTTATTTGGCTTACGCATCTCCTTCATGACCTCCAGGTTCTCATTCCACAACGGCCTCTTCTCTTATGCGACAACAAGAGTGCTATTTTTTTGAGCTCCAATCCAGTTTCTCACAAGCGAGCCAAGCATGTTGCATTAGACTATCATTTTCTTCGCGAACTTGTTGTCGCTGGCAAACTTCACACGCAATATGTGCCCTCTCATCTACAGGTTGCCGACATCTTCACAAAAAGTGTTCCTCAACCCCTTTTTGAATTTTTCCGATCCAAGCTTCACGTTCATTCCAATCTGACGCTCAGCTTGCGGGGGGGTGTTGAGGATAATTTGCCTTCATCAAAGGCCTACCATACAGAAATTAAGGCCTGCCATACAGAAATTAAGGCCTGACATTCATGACAGCACTGTCCCTTAATTCTAGGAGTAAATTATGTAAATTTCTCTGCTAATTGATATGAAATTAGTATGTAATTATCTCTCTTTAATTATAAATAAGAATCCTTCTCAGATGCAAACTGAAAGTAACTTTGAAAATGTAAAGCCAACAAAGAATAACATGTTTTATTTATTTTTTATTTTAAAGCGCAAAACACAGAAAGATACCATAACAATGTTGGGAAATAGATTCGAAATGGCAAATGTGATGGTGTTGAAAAGGTAAATGCATCCTCCATTTATTTCAAATGCATGCGCTTCAGCACATTCGCAATTTTATCAATATGACGATAACAAAACGGACATGAAGAAATTTAATTTAGTCAGCGTAACGAAATTACACCAAAGGATCAATACAGAGTTAACACATTTGTGGTTAAAATATTTTTACATCTCTTATTTAAAGGTTAAATTTAAAATTTAATATATTGAATATAGAACAGAATCAGAATATTAAGTTTAACATGTGTTACATAGTAACTAGTATTTATTCTTTAGTTTAAATATAGTTAAATTAGAGTAAAAAAATTGATTTTATAAAGACAATTTGATAATAATGTAGCTATAGTTAATTCTAAAATCTCCATGAAAACACCATGTGAAATTTTAGTCTATCAATACAATAAGACAATTTGATAATAATGTAGGTATAGTTAATTCTAAAATCTCCATAAAACACCATGTGAAATTTTAGCTCAATCAATACAATAAGAAACAAAAATGAAAAAAATGCCTACTCTTAATAATTTAAGCATATTGCAAGCACAGAGAAAAAATTGAAAATAAAATAAAATAAATCAGACAAGAATTTAAATTAAAATTATAAAAATAAAAGAAGTTGATAAATAAATTTGAAAATAACACAAACAAATTGCTTACAACAAACTTGACACAAACCTCACTTCAGTACATTGAATTTTAATTACAATTAGGAAAACATGCAATGTAAAAACAATGTAAAACAATAGCTAGAAAAAATCTAAAATCTCAAAATCTCAAAATCTCAGCTAAGGAACAAGTTAATCATTCATGGAATAAGTTTTTAAGGTGATAAATTTAATATTTTTTTACTTATAACTGTATTTAAAATTTTATAATGATTCACAAATGATGCTTTTAAATGTGTTTTTTATCTTCAAGGGTTTTAATTCTTTTGTTTAATTTTAAATAAATTTATATCATTGAAAAAATGATTTAAAATCAATATTGATGAAATATTTAACTTTAAAAACTATTTAATTTCTAAAAATCTAAAATAATGGAATGAGTTAACCTAAACTATTAATAAACAATAATATTTTCTTTTAAACAATAACAACCTTAAAGTGGATAAATGTAGCCTCATTATTAATAATCATCAATAAAGATCACTCACCACCTCTTCATAATTCACTTGTTATATTGTATTAATAAATTAGTTTTAATAGAAAGAATTATAATTTGTTGTTTATATTATTTTTATAATAAAATAAAATATTTTTCAAAATTATGATGATGATGATGATGATGGTTAACGTCCACCAATATTTGGTCTAACGGACCTAAAGAAAAGAGTGATTTAATTTGATTTAAAATTTTATTCCTATGCTCAAAAAGCTTGGAGAGAAGCCTCCTGAGCTCATTATAATTTTGACATCTTAAAAGGCTCAGAAGGTCAGTATTGCAACAAAGATTTCGAAATTGAGCTCTAATGTGGTTGTATGCGGGGCACTCTAACAAGAAGTGATTTTCATCCTCAATGTTCATATTCTCACAAAGATGGCAGATCCTTTCCAACCATGGTGTTTTAGGAACTGTCCAACGACCTATTTCACTATGGAGCTCATGAGAGTTCGTTCTAATCTTGGCTATATTAATTTTCTTCTTTGAGCTAGTTAAAACAAAGAGATACTTTTGATCTTCTAAGGTGGGGTTGATGACCTCCTTATAATACCTTAATTTTCTTTTAGCTGCTAGATTTTTCTCACACCACATTTTTTCTTTGAGCTTAGAAGTAACAAATTTTTTAATGTTATTGATGTTTTGTAATGCAATATTCTCATCGATAGACTCCCAATGGTTTAACCAGGCCTTGGTGTCTTTATACCAACCTCGTTTAAGCCTTAGGTGGTTTTGGTTGGAATTTAAAGCTAGCTTAGGAATTCTATCGTCTCTTATGCTATTGAGCTTGTGATTGTACAACAGAAGCCTAGTCATAACTAGGCTCTCGATAGGGGAAAGACCCACTTCTATAAGGAGAATAAGATAGGGTGTATTGCTGTTAATTTAAGGTTATACGTTATAAACACTTCTGGATTTTCTCAATCTTTCTCCAGGATTCTCTAGAGATGCTGCAACCCCAAACCTCACATCCATATAAGATAAAAAGAGTGACTAAAGTTTCAAAGAGGAACTTCCTTCTATCCCACATTACGAGGTTTGTTGTTTTACAATTATTTTCAAGACCAAAATAAGCTTTCCACCCCCCATTAATCCTTTTCTGAATGCTATAGTTCCAGTTGAGCTTGTGATGAATATCAATTCCTAGGTACTTGTAAGAAGACACTTCCTCCAAGTTACTATTGTCATACATAAAATTAGCTTTAGTGTCCTTCTTGGATTTGATAATCATGACTTTCTTTTGTCAGTGTTAATAGACATACCCATGGTAGAGCAGAAATCCTTAAGAAGTCTAAGTTGCTTATCAAGATCAGATGGGCACCTTGCAAGAAGAACAATATCGTTCACATAGAGAAGAAGGATGATGACTATCCCAGCTAAGATCTTGCCAGCACGTACTACTTCCTCTAAACAACCTTCTAGCTTATTGATGTAAATGCCAAATATGGTAGGGGAGAGGGGGAAACCTTGTTTAACTCCGATATTACACTTAATATCTTTCAACCACCCCTCATTGCTCTTTAACTTGGCAGTTACATTTTTGTATAACCTTATAGTGGTTGCTCTTAGCTCGAAAGCAACACTTAGCTCTTCTAATCTATTCCATAGGTTATTTCTAGGAACCATATCGAAAGCCTTTCTAAAGTCCACAAAGCAACATAAGAGACTGGATTTATCATTGCAGAATTCCTCCACAATGATCCTAAGCATAACGAGGTGGTCCGTTGTTAAGTGTTGTCTTCCAAAACCCGCTTGGCCTTTAGCCCGCTTACCTTCACTTTCAAGCCAAATGCTCAACTTCTTTTCCAAATAATACCATATAACTTGGCTAAGAGAGGGCTGATCATAATTGTTCGATAATTAGAGGGGTTATTTGTATCCCTACTTTTAAAAATAGGGATAATGAGGCTCTGAGTCCAAGGTTTAGGGAACCCTTGCTTGACCACTTGGTTGAAAAGCTTATGGATGTGGGGGATGAGGACAGGACCTCCAATTTTTAAAATTTCCGTGTGGTAACCTTCAATGTCTTTAGCTTTCCCATTTGCAGGTGTTTAATCCCAAAATCAATGTCTTCTAATGAGTAAAATTTTTCCGTTGTGAGCAGGGTTTCAAAATCCCTGGCATTTGGAGATTCATAAAGCTTTTTAAGATAGGAATTCCAGTCGTGTAAAGAAATTTTATTATTATCTTTAGTTTTCCTAGTTAGAATCTACCTCCAAAATTTCTTAGGAGCCACCTATGAGAGGTGTAAGAGATTCTTTTGTCTTTTATGAATATATTGCCTTTTTTTTCCTTTTAGTTAGGGCTTTGTAGATTTTTACCTTGTTAATTTTTAGAGATTCATCAACAGCTTCCTTAATTTCTCTCCTTGCACTTTTACAATCTTTATCATACCATGGGTTTGTTTTACTATTTCTTTTATTATTTGAGACTTCAATTGAGAACTTGTTAATAGAATATGAGAGGGTTGTAGTAAAATTATGATAGAGGTCATATATGTTGTCTATACTAGATAAAGGAAGAAAATTAGTTTTTAATTCATTTAGAAAGAGATCGTTTTTATTTATATCAAAGATTAAGTCCTTTTCACTATAAGGATTATCTTCTATGGGATCTCTATGCATGACAAAATTGAGAGTTGTGAGTAAAGGCCTATGATTAGAGTCAAGCTCGTGGTCGTCAAAGATTTCAAAATTTATTATTTCATTGTATAAAGGGAGATATGAAATAACATAGTCTACCACGCTCTTGCCAAGCCCATGGATGCAAGTCATATTGCTAGAATTGGGCCACTTCTTTAGACCATTGCAAATTATCAGATCTTGAGCACTATAGAGTTTGACTAGCTCCGACCCAAACAAATTATCCCTGAGGTCTTTAGAGCTCCTTTTGTACCGGCTAGCCAGAGTAAGGTCTTCGTCTAACCAAAGAGGATTGGGGTTGGAATGATTGCTTAGAGGAATAGATTGGTTGCTTGAACTTCGAGAATTAAAGTCACCCATTAAAAGGATATTACCTTCATTCCTTAGGCTAGAAATATCATTCTCTAAATCATTGTAAGGACTATTTTTATCTAGATTATCTTTCTTATAGAAGTTAGAATTAATGGGGGGGAAATAACAAATTGCTATGTAGGTCTTTTTATCATTAATGTCAGTAATCTCAATCGAGCTATATTGGTTGTAAGGGTCGTTTTTATAAATCCTAGCATGGGGGGAGATGTTCTTCTTAATGTAGCAAGCTATGCCCCCAATGCCTTTACTGGAGGATCACTTGTTCTAGGTAGACCATAGAGCAAAGCCATCTATGTTAGGGACCTTAGATTCTTCATGCTCCCAAGTTTCAACAAGCAATACATTATCAACATCATTTGAGATCCAACTTAACTTGGGGCCTTTGTTCCATGGAAAGCCCCGAAATTTCTAAGAAAGAATTCAGAGCATGTTGAATTGCTATTTATTACTATCTTTTTGGTTTCTATCTCAAATAACTACTTTTTTATTTTGATTATTGCCCATTTTCCTTCCTTCCTAGCTTCTTTTACCTTTTGAACCTCATTTCTTAATTTTACTTGATCTTCTGGAATGAGATGTTCGTTTATAAATATTCCTGTTCCTTTTAGACTTGAGGTTTTACTAAGTATGCCATACTTATGGTCAGTTTGAGGTTTTACTAAGTATGCCATACTTATGGTCAGTAGAGCTCACCTTTATTCGGATCAGCCTTCCTTTATTCTCAGTTAATTTCCCTAACCTTGTTGCTTCTGTGAGACACATGGCTTCAATTTGTAATCTATTATGTAATTATGTTTAGGCTATGGCTAAAGTATCCTCGTCTACCTCCTCTTTCAAACCGAAGATGATAAGGTTCAAGGCCTTTTTATTATGGTCATGGTCTAATTCGATCAATTTTTTCATTTCATATTTAATTGGTTTGATATCTAATTTACCCGCCCCACTATTTAGCGTAAGATTGTTGTTAACTTTTTCTTCTAGTTCTTTAATCATGTCCTTCATTTTAAGACTCTCTATATTATCAGCATCTCCTTGCTGGGATGTTTGGTTCGTATCTTGGTTTTGTTTTTCTATGACCTGTAACCTAGTTTCCATTGCCTCCATTTTATTCTCCAATAGTTCTATTTTATTTTCTATTTGTCTTTGGATCTTGTCTTCAAGAGATGTGAATTTGTTTTCCAGCATGACTTCTAACTTGGTTTGTAGCTTGACTTCTCTTTATTCTCTACGTTTCTCTAAAGACACCATATACTTATAAAAGCTCCGTAGAGTAACTATGCTAAGTCTATCTTTGATAATCTTTGGTAGTCGTGGTGAATTATTCATACTTTTTCTTGATTTTCATTAATCACTTATACTTTTTTTTATTATTATTATTTACGTCATGGTATATCTCAACAATCATTAATTACTTATTTATTTTCTTAATTTTCATTAATCACTTATATATTTTTTTTATTTAGGTCATTGTATATCTCAACAATCATTAATTACTTATTTCTTTTCTCCATTAATTACATATATTTTTTTTTTATTTCTTTTCTTAATTTTCATTAATTATTGGAATCTAAGCCTCTGTGTTCCATAATATAAATTAGTAGAAATTCTTTCGGTAATAATCACATGCAAAAGAAGGAATTTCTACTAAAGAAAGAAAGAATTTCTACTAATTTGCATGTGATTATTACCGAAAGAATTTCTACTAATTTTCATTAATTACTTATACATTTTTTTATTTTCATTAATTATTTATATCTTTTTTTTTTATTTTCATTAATTACTTACATTTTTTATTTTTTATTAATCATTTATATATATTTTTATTTTCATTAATTACTTATACATTTTCTTGATTTTATGATCATAAATGGTAGAATTTAAATTTTGCCAAAACAGAATCAACGGACAAAAAGATAAAAATAAAAACTGATTTCAACAGCTCCAATTATCAAAATAATCATTGCATATATTTCTTTCTAAATCAAACAAATACAAACCAAATCTTATCATAGTTACCAAATTCACACTTATTGGAAAAAGAAATACGAGAATTCGGCAATTCCATTCGTATATCGAATAGTCTTGGAAAAAAATCGATTCGGTTAACACGATACTACTGTTTGTCTAGATGTTCGCTTCAGATTTTATGGAATATGCACATGCCGAGGGAAGCGGCTGTTAAAGCCAAAATAAATGAGATTTTTGTTTTTCAATTTAACTATGGCATACAACCGGTTTAAAAAATTGACTTGTGAAGTTAGTAAATTTTAGAAAGTTAGCTGTTAAAGCTAAAATAAATGAGATATTTGTTTTTCAATTTCACTGTTCCATACAAGTTACAACTAGTTTAGAAAGTTGACTTGTAAAGTTAGTAAATTTTAGAAAGTTGAGTTGTGAAGTTAGTAAATTAGATAAAATTTTAAATAGGTTAGAAGTTAGTAAATTGGATGAAATTTTAAATAAGTTTAAATTGGAAAGTTGAGTTGCTAAGTTAGTAAATTAGATAAATAATTGAAATTAATTAAAAATTTTAATAAATTTAAATGGGAAGAAAATTGTTATATTTTTAATTAAAAAAAACTATATATATATTATTTATCAATGAATTTAGATAAATTTTAAAATTAGGAGGTGATTTTCGGTTAATGTTTTGAGTTTTGAAAATAAAATAAATTTTGGAGAGAAGAGTGAAATATGGTTTTCTTTGGTGAATTATAATGTCAAAATTATTTATATTAGTCAAAATTAATAGAAATTATTTAAATTTCAAAATCAATGCGAAGAAAATGTGCAAAAGTGATTGTTGCTATAGAAAGAAAACTACATATTTTAACAAAAAAAATTATTACAAAATGAAACTACTATCGAATTTTTTCCGAATTGAAAAATTTTCATTAAAACTTTTACCGTAACAAATCAAATTTGAATTTGAACTTGGTAACTATGAATCTTACCACATTCGTTTTTTTTAATTTTCTTATCAATGTAAGATGTGAATGTGAGATTAAATCAATCCTTCAGCTGAGACAACATCCGAAATATAAGATTGGTTGAAGGTTATTTGTCGTGCTAACATCCAAAGTTTTAAAGAAAAACGTTCGACATTCTACCCCTGCAGCAGAAACCAATGCAGAATGGGCATCAATCATAATGCAGTAGTATTTAGTTGTCTCTACTGTGATATATGTTCCATACCGCTGCAGACCCATGGTCCATACTCTTTCAAACGAACTCGATAAACTTTAAAATAATAAATGAGAAGACTCTACTTTGTTAATGTTAAGAGATATGTGGGAATGACCCATTATTTTCCAAATGTCCTTAACCTATTTTTTTTACCAAGGTTGCACCAATAAAATGCCATAAATAATAAGCAGAAAGAGTTTCATAGGGACTTGAATCAATAAAACGACTGTCCAGAAGTAGTTCTCAAGCTTTTCAATTTTGCAAATTTTGTTATAATAACTATAAAACTATATCAAGAAGTAGTTCTCAAGTTTTTCAATTTTGTAAATTTTGTTATAATAACTATAAAAATTAAATGAGGAATATATTTTACAAGTTTTATTGAAAAAGGGTAATTTATTTTATTATCATTGTGAATTGTTTTGTGACTAGTTTTGAACTACACTGCATTTGATAAGCAACTCCATGTTCTATGATCATAACCATGAAAGCACAAGGAGTGTAACATAGTAGTTCAAAGAATAATTTTTAAAAACTGAACATACAAGCTCTGACTCATTAACCAAATCAAGTTACATATATACATGAGGTATAGTTTTAAGATAAGGAAGTTAACTTGGACACACAATAAGTTGGTTGAGGGAATATCTCAACTTCACACTAAACTAGGAACTAACCTATAGAATAAGAACAAACTCTATACATAGAAAGTCACAACTAAAGACAAGTAGGAACTACAAATTCCAACACTCCCCCTTAATGACTACTTGTCTCAATATCCATCTGCAAAATCTACAACTGGTTCTGTTTGGTAATTACACTGGTTTTGTTTGGTAATTACACTTTGTATCATGTTCATGCTATTGTTTATGTCCATATAAAGGAACAACCATCTACCGAAATGCATGGGTTCCAACCGCTGCAACCGCCAGTCTACTAGGAAGTCCTTCACATACATGGTTCTTCCAGCCTCTCGATTAACTCTCCCTTGATATAAAATTTCACCTTATGGATTCTAAAACCAATATGGCCCACCCAAGTGTATCCATCCCGCATGACACACTCTTCCAGGGTGTTAAAAATCTCTGATAGAGGGAACATATAACAAAGGGGTATGCATGCCTCTCTAGGTCTTACAGCACGTACAAATAATAAATGACATGTAGATTTGCTTCTAATTACAAACTGTGACTCATACTCATGGTCATGAGTCTATTCCAAGAAACTCACACAAAACAAACTCTCACAAACTTGATTGTCCATCTTCCTTTACCGCTGACCATACCATTCACCTCCACAAACACTGCACTATTCATATGCTAGAACACATCATTACTTTGTCTTTGTACTTTTGAGTCTTTGACATCTTCATTTTACTTTGGCAAGCTGGTCTTGGTCTCCATGTTTTACCTGTCATCAATTAGAGTTGCGAATTCTAACAGAATGACATCATATTGAGGTCGCCAATCTCAATATTTATACAAATTTCCGACTTGTCCACATTTACCCATACCAAATAAAAAACAATACCAAATGACAATATAAGCACAAGCGATAACCATCATAGTAATACAACACATGGCCATGCCATTCATTGCTGCGGACAGAATGCCCCGAAATTCAGTTCACCAAAATACTGCCCACACTTTTGTTGTGAGCAGATCCAAGATCATACATTGCACGTTGTCTTCGATCCGATCCCTTTCAGATCACTGACAACTGATCGCTCCACATTGCTTCATGGACTTGCACGAGCAACACCCTTTCACCTGCTTGTTAGTTCACATTTCGACAAGCAATAATTCACCTCCACTGCTCAGGCGCTCAGCCTTGAGGAGATACAATGTAGCCACCAAGGCTGAACTTAGCCACCAAGGCTTATCACAGCCACAAAGGCTCACCACAGCCACGAAGGCTCAACACGGCCACGAAGGGCTCAACTTAGCCACAAAGGCTCACCACATCCATAAAGGCTCAACATAGCCATGAAGGCTTATCACAGCCACAAAGGCTTAATATAGCCACGAATTCATGGTCCAATCCTGCGTCGTCCACAAATTCACTGTCAACATGCATAAAATTCAATGATTTTATACACACAAAAGTTTTCGTTTCAGTATCCAATACCCCTGGAATCGCAGTGTAATGCCACTTCCCCTGTTCACAGTATCAAGGCTAGTGACTGCTTCCAAGCATGCCTCCTCATGCTCATTGATAGGCTGCAACAACGAAGACCCATTGTCAAGCTAATCTCCTCGCAATTGGACATGTAGATATGTTTCCACCACACTTGGCACACACAAACTCGATCATCCTCCAATCTATGATGCCATTTTCATTGTCATGTCTTCATTATATCTAGTAGTAAATCATTTCACACTGCCCTCCGCTCACTTTACTGTTGCGCCACGAGACCATGCTAGAAATTTGTTCAACCTTCAACCATGTTGATCCCAAACAAAGGAAGTTCGAAGCCTCCCAACAACTCCACGTGCTTTCGCACCTCTTCTGACACTTGAAAGCTGCCTTGTTCAACTCAAGCATATGAGTCAAGCCACCACTGATTGGTTCCAACGAGAAATTAAACGAATTGAAACCAAAAACAAAAAACATCATTTCAGGACTCGACCCTTCTAAGTGGCCTCGTCTACCTATAGAATTTTTGCAAGGAGCCTCCTCGAGCCAGACTAGGAAAAAGGTTCAAAAAATTCTTCCAGTTAACTACACAAACTGACATTTACTACAATCTTCTTTGGGATTACTTCAACAATAGCAAATATACCTCCAAATTTTGCGACATTCTTCTGGAAAACATTAAGAAAGCTAGGGTGAAAACAATAGCACAAATACCTCAGTAGCAAGGAGGCACCACATAGCTGTCAATCTCACTCCGCTGTTGGCCCATGAGGATGAGACGCACCCGCAAGTATTTTGGAAAATAGCATCGAGCATCATCAAATTTGCCAACAATTCTCCAACCTAGAAATTCGCGACACCGCTACTCGATCCGCCGAAAGGTTACCCGTGCTAGAGAACACATGACACTTGCAAAGTCCCGGAACTAGGGTCCTATTTGAATCCAATAAATGGACGAAAGATATGAGCTGCTTCTCTACTGATGCTATCTAAAGGAAGACCATCAATAAACAGTACTGGTTCTCAAGTAGAATCTTCACCTCCACCTGTGGGTGCAACGTCCCGACCATATTCATCACGACCAAGAGTCATTAGTATTTGCAGAACCACAAAATCAATGGCCATGCTTAGCCAAATAACCAAGCAAGACCGTCATCCCGTATGGCTTGTCGATGCGCTGATTCTTTCAGCTGTCGCATACAGCGACAATGCTCTGATACCAATTTAAAAACTGAACATACAAGCTCTGATTCATTAACCAAATCAAGTTACATATATACATGAGGTACAATCTCAAGATAGGGAAGTTATCTTGGACGCACAACAAGTTGGTTGAGGAAATATCTCAACCTCACACTAAACTAGGAACTAACCTATATAATAGGAACATACTCTAGCTAATGACAAGTAGGAATTACATATTCCAACAATAATTCCCTTTTTAAACCTGTTTTATATATATTCTATGATCATAAGCATCAAAGTACAAGGATTGTAACAGAATAGTAATTGAGAAAATAATTTCTTTTTAAACCCATTTTGTATATTTTTCACCATTATCTCTAAGTTTGTATCTCTAAGTTTGGTACAGAGAAAAAATAGAGAAAGGAAAATGAATACCATGACAGAAGCAACAGGAAAGGATGATAAGGAAACTCATTTGCAACCTTAACTTGACACTGGTATATCACATATATTTGAAAAACTCTCATTAAATTATGTACATAGACTATTCGTTAAACATTTGCTTCCTATAAGTAATGGATGTATGGCTCAACAACCTTCGATCAAACATGTTACATGTTGACGTGAGGTTAGTGGGAACGCAAAGCATGAGGATTGGTCAATGACCACCTTATTTCCTTCCAACCACAGATTACGTCAAAGCTGCCCACCCCCATTTGGCACATGAAAAGCACTTTCTTTCCATTTATGAATGGAATACCAACAAAAGACTCTCGATAACGATGAGGCATACAAGTCTGCATTTGCGTGG